>APFE030067419.1:9425-103758 GCA_000404065.3 Pinus taeda | reverse complement strand
ATGATTTGACCGTCCAAGAGAAATTGCCTTCAAAACCCTAGGAGAGGGAAATGACCTTATCTAGGCGCAACTGAAGCATGAACAAGGTGTAAAATGACTCATTAGACACTGAGATGATAATGAAAACCATATGAATGATGATAGACTCAGCTGAATAGTGACATATATTGGCATTTGGGCAACTTTGAAAAGAGTGAGAGCAAACCCTAGACCTAATGCCTAGTGACCAAATTTTGCTTGAAGACTCACTGAAATGAAAAAATTTGACCTTGACACTTCAAAATCACTTTGCAAGAGCATATTTGATCACTGGAGGAAGGCTGGAAAGACTGACACTAATAGGTTCTTCCATACTTTGCCATCGCAAGGCCATTTCTTATAGGTGGATTCCTTTATCATTTCATGGCAGTAATGGCTTCATCCTCTAAATAGAATGCTAGGAAAAGACACTATAGGGACTACATTTATTAATATACCAAAGGGATTTTCCTTTAACATGGTCTTGTAATCAGAGTATAAGTCTTTTTATTATGAGTGGCGAATGGAAGACAAAAATAAGAATAATTATTTATGGAAGATGAAATTCATGGAATGAGAAGTGGTTATCATTAATTTTCTTAAAGCCTCTAATGAAATACAAAATATTAAGACAAATTTTACCTCAAGTTTTACCTTTATTATTGATGTGTTTGGTGCTACAGGATGAAGTGGAGGACGTAATGGATGGAGATGATTTGACTGCTGATCTGGTCAACTGAAGAAGGATGAAGGATGAATTGAAGGTCCCATTTTCCCCCACCCCTAAGGAGTTGTATGTCCCCTTAAAAATTGAGGAAAGGTGACTGCTACTGAAAATGAATGGCCATGTTGCTATATGGAAGCCTTTATTGAAATTAATATACTACTGCAAATGAAAATGGAAATGCTAATACAAAGATAGAAATTGCTAGAAATCTAGGTTGAGATCACAAAACCATATAGTATTCAACCACTACACACCCATGTGCAATATTAAATATGTGAATAAATGGTGTCAATGTCGAACATAAGCAAGAATCATTGGATTATCGACCATTGAGTAGGTCATTAAAAAATGTGAGATACCCACCTTTGATGTCAATGTGAATCAAGGCACTAGGTACATTCTACTAGCCATGAATGGATTTGTCAAAGTCAAATGGACTACAGAATTCATCCACCAAGAAACGTTGATTTATTTCCTTAGTAGATGACAAGGACACCTTCCATTAAAACATGCAGGCTCTAAGGTACCTTATCTAACCCTAACCTTGATCCCATATAATGTGCTGATGACCATGGGACAAGGCTTGTTGGCAGCTGGGCCTTAAGGGATCCCACATCAACCAACTCAAGTATAAACATAATGACTTGAAAGATACATGATTTGAAGAAATCATACAAATTTACAAACTTTATTGGGAACCTTTCCCACTAGTTACCTAGTTTTCAAGAAAAGTCCCTATGGAGTTGTGCTAGACAAGATGATTTTCACAAAAGGACTTAATGTTCTCTTATCTATTTTCATTTATTTATTTATTACAATACTAACTTTCCTACTACACTGGAGAGAATACGTCCTCTTTCAAGTGACAAAGAACTTCCAATGAAGCCATGTGCAGAATAAGTAAAAAGATATATTCATGCCTAGATTTAACATATAAACTTTAGAAGGTACATGAGCACGAAAAATCAGTAGTTTAGAAAGATGTGATACAAAGAATATTTGAAGATGAGAGTGGCACTTTGAATGGATTGTGATCTGGAACCAATGCTTGATGTATTCTTGATGGTGTTGGCCCATTTCTTAATTTGGACCACTCTAAAATTCCTCCTTGGTCATGCCAGAAAAACTTGGATAATTGGTCTTCGAAATGCATACAAGGCTTGTTGCTGGCCATGGTGAAAGTTATTCAACCTCAGGTTCAACAGCACGCTCCTCATTGGATTTGGTACATGATTTCTTGATCTCCTTGGTATATAGGCAAGAGGAATCAATGTAGACTTCCAAATCCTTTTCTGGTTGTGGAGAGATAGACAATTTCTTGAATGTGGCCACGAAGAACTCTTCTTGAGAGGCAGATATCCCAGCTACTACTAGAATTTGAGAAAGTACTTTGAGGGAAATTCTTCAAACTCTTAATCATTTTTAATTTATCCTAATGGTTGATAAGCCCTATCTCACAACATGGATTAGTACAAAATGGTTCTTACAACACCCCAAAAATGTTTTATCTTTAAAGAGCTTGAAATTTTAAACTAAATGAACTAAAACTAATTGCAATAAAACTCACCAAACATTCTTACTTAGATAACCAAACTTTGGTTCAACCCCACCATAGTGGATGCATGGCTCTTCACACACGTCTTATTATCTACTCTCTGCCCTCTAGTTTCCCTCTAACTAAGATCACACAGAAAACATGTGAAAGAAGCTATGCTCTAATCCCTTTAGTACCTTCCTGGCAATGACGCCAAAAATGTCGGGGAAATTATGTGTTATAATTCGAACATTAAATTATCAATCCAGGTTTGTAAGACTTAGAGGCACAATTGCAGGTAACACAAGATCAGAGCATCTAATCTAAACTAACATCTAAGAATTCTAGAATAAGGTGTTGAATAGAGTACAAAATTATTGTTCTTAAATTAATTTACAGAATGAGGTACAAAATCAAAATTTCTATTTCTAAATCAGTTTACTGAATTAAGTATAGAACATAATTTATGTTTTTAAATCTAAAGAGTTCTACAACTTATTATTTCCTAGCTTAGAACCAATCTTAATTAACACACACAATTTCAGAAATAAATCTAATTAAATCTTACTGCAAAATCAGGATATAACAAATTATCTACACTAATGATTAACCAAGCAAATAAAATAACACTCCATAAATGGCATGCAATTTCTAAAGCATTAATACACAGCCTATAATAAATAATAGCACTATGTCTCTCATAGGTTCTGAATATTCAAACAAAGCATAAGCTATAGGAGTCTCGTGCCATTGATCTACTATTTCTGACTGCTTTCAGGCTGAGAGGACTGCTTTATTGTGTTAGGAGCATCTGCTCCAGTGAGGAACCCCTCTCGTTTCACGTCAAAAGATTTTTGGTAGCCATAGCTACATCATTTTTAAGATCTAGAGGTATACAGTCTTTATTTGCAGTTTTAGTTATTCATCTCTCTATTTATTTCGGTTTATTTAGCTCTCTGGTTTTTTTATTACCAGATCTATACCTTTCATTTCTGCGTATTCTCTTTGCTCTACGATTTTGTATGATCTGGGAAAATCAGTAACAGAAAGGAAGGATTTTTCTCATGCACATGCTCTTTTTCGCCGTGCCTTAGTGTGATCTCAGAAAATCAGAAACATTGAGAAAAGTATTTAGGTTATGGCGAAAGCTAACTTCAAGCCATAAGGTTTGGTTTTTCTTTGTATGTTTGTGTTGGGTTGTGTGGTTTTTTGTTTTGTAGGAAAAAATAGTTTTTTCAAGTAAGCACGCACCCCAAAGCTTCAGTGACTTAGAAAATATAAATAAATAAATAAGTAAACCCTTCCTCTTTTCCAAAAATTACTAACCTTTTAAATTCGCTCACTTGGTCCAAAGTTACTTTATGAGAATAGAGGTCTTGAGTTGAAGTCTTTCTTTTCATTGAGTTCCTTTTTCAAAATGCACATGTAACTTATGTTTTAAAATTATTTTATGTAAAAGTATTCTCACCCATTATAAAAAGTGAGTCACTTATAATTCTAAAGTCTATTTATCTTTTATTTAAGTTACAATTTAGTGGGTAGCTCATAAAGTACCATTGTAAAAGTGACTTTCACTTATTTATAAAAGTGAGTCACACAAAATATTTCTTTTTAAAGTGAGCTAATTAGAATAAGTATGGAAAGGGGGAGAAGATATTTTTTTAAATATAACATTATCATTCACTTCTGCACACTCACGCACTTCGTCGACATCTTCAACAACTTTTTTTCGAAAAGCCATAACTTCTTCATTTGGAAGCCATTTTTAGAGCCGTTTTTTTTAATCTGCCTAATTTTTTGAGATATTCCATTGAAAGAATTAATTTCAATATCTACAGCTTCAATTTCTATTAAAATGGAAAGTCCATGCCAAGTTATTCTTGACAGCACCAACTACTTCCGTTGGTGGTCCTACATTGTGGATTTACTTAGAAGTAAAAGTCTTTATAGAATAGCCTTAGGCCAAGAAACTAAACCTAAAGATGAAGATGAGGCAACCAAATGGGAAAATAGGAAAGATCAAGCACATGGGTTGATAGGGATGTCTATTTCTCTAGACCTTAGATTCCATATCGCAGAACTTGAAACCCCTAATGAAGCAATGAAATAGCTCACCAAAGTTTTTGGAATTAAAAATGAAATTAGAGTCCATCAACTCGAAAATGAGTTGCTTACGTTGAACCTAAATAATTTTTCTTCCATTGAAGATTTTTTTTCCATGTTCAAGACCCTCAGACTTCTCTTGGAAGGTGTTAAGGTGAAGAAAGAAGATGGTAGCCTTATCTACTCAATACTTACTAAGTTGGGACCAACCTACTCTGTGTTTGTTTCCACCTTCCATTCTACTAGAGAATCCTTTATTTATCAAGGACAATACTACAAGTCCCCCTCTTTTGATGCCTTTTGTGATTATTTAATAAGAGAACAAGAAAAACTCTTACATCTTGGTCTTCTTAATCTTGGAAAATCTTCTAAGAAAGCCTTAGCTTCCCAACAACAACCAAATTTAAAGAATCCTAAGAAGCAGTATCCTAAAAATAATGGTCCTAAACCAAACAAGGCTCCTAAGTAATTTCATTCTCAAAATGAAAATTCAATTCAACAAAATGACAAGGCAAATATAAAAAAGGGAAGAATACGGATAGAAATTACCACTTTTGTAATCGAGATGGCCACTTAGAATCCAAATTCTTTAAGAAGATGGAAGCCTTGGAAACAACAATGAAGAAGCATAACATTCATTTGGAGCACTCTTCGACTTCAACTTCATCTTCAGGAATAACACTTTCTGCATGTGGTTGTCAAGCATATCGGTCTGGTTATGCACTAAATGTGTCTTCTTCTTCTCATTCTTATGAGTGGCTCATTGATTCTGGAGCTTCTTATCACATGGCCAAAAACAAAGCCATGTTTTCTTCTTTAAATGATTATAACGCCAAAAATATATATGTTGGTGATGATAAATCTCTTAGTGTTGTAGGGACTAGAACTGTTCATCTCGATGTTGGGCTACTAATATGTCATTATTATTATCACTTTTTAACACCTATTTCATCCATTTCTACCCTTCTTTATCACATCATTTATCATGATTTATCATATAATTCCAATTTTATAATTATTTATGCTCTTCTGGATAAATATTAGTTATTCTCCTTTATTTTTAATAAATTGATGATTATTATGCATGATTTTACCAATGATGGTTTATTAATAAATTTGTTGTAAGATCACTCACCATTTTAGCCTCCAAGATATTTTCCAAATTGCATATTTGATCTCCAGTTCATCATTAAATATCCCAACTTAAAAATTCACTAGAATAAGAAGTGATAGTTTTGCATTGGATGTTTTGGATAAATGAAGAAGAATCTAGAAAGTCCGAAATATGGGTTTTGGCCAGAACAGAATGAGTTAGTGTCATGATGAACAGTTTTCCCAAATTCGGTCTGTATTAAGAGAAATAGAATGTTCTCTAAAGATGATTTTCTCAGATTCACTGTTGCGGCCATTTTCCAAATTATCTCAGTTGCAATACCTAATTCGATGTGTTCCTATTGAATGTTGAGGAAAATATATTTCAGACATGATCTTGCTGATCAATTCGTTGTGAACAATCCAATTTTGTTATGGGAATAATTTTGTAATCATCTCTGTTGTAACTTCTTCCTGCTCTCTGTGTATTTAAATGAAAATAGAGATCAAAGAAAGATAGATTATTAGATATAGATTAGATATGAATGATAGGATAGTAGGGGATAATGGAGAGATTTAGCTTTTCACTTGGGACCTCAATTGTAATTTCAATATACAAAATGTTATTCTAAAGGATGGCCATATTGTAATGAGGATTGAATTCAATGGTTAATACATAATCTATGTTGTTGATCATTGGTATTCTCTGAAGTAGCTCAGCAGTATTTGCTGGTGGCTAGGGCTTGGCCTTTGGTGGATCAAACTGCTATCCTCTATGTTATATCTTTCTAATTCACGCGAGTCTAATTGGTTTGATGTTTTTCCATTTTCTGCTAAGTTTACCCTGTTTGATATCTTCTGATTTCCTGTGAGTTTACATTGAAGTCAGTTTACTTTCCTTTATTCTGATCTCATGTACTTCTCAACTTTGCCATTTGATTTCATTTGTGCTCACTGCAGGTTGAATTAATTGTCAGTTAAGACATTGAGTTTTGGTTGATTACGATAAGAGTGTGGTTAGTATAGAATCAACTGAAAGAGATTCATTAATACTACTAAACTCTTAGTTGACATCATTTCCATTCAAATTGCTTAATCGAGATAGAGTGTGATTCATATAGAATCAGTTGAAAGAGATTGGTTAATTCTACTATGCTCTCGGTTGATGCTATTTTCAATTGAATTGCTTGCTTCAGATTTGATTATGATTTCAATTGAAGATTAAGTCTTGATGCTTGAATGTAACATTTATGTTAACAGTTGTAGCTTGAGTTTTATAAATGCATCCATTTAGTCTTGTATCAAGTTTTATAATTTAACTTAAAAAGCATTACTCTTTGGATTTATAGCTTGCACATACTATGTACACTCTTGAAACAAAAAGACTTACCCAGGTTGATAATTAATGTGAGGCAATTAGGAGTTTTAAAAGATACCTTTTGGCACCCAACGTTTTGGCGTCATCGTCATTGAGTGTTTTTGGTTGTTCCCTAAAGGGAACAACACATTTCCGAGTGTTTTTTGTTGTTCCCTCCAGGGAATAACTGTTGTTCCCTAAAGGGAGCAACACTTTTTTGAGTGTTTTTGTTGTTCCCTCAAGGGAATAGCTACTGTTCTAAAGGGAACAACACTTTTTCGAGTGTTTTTTGTTGTTCCCTCAAGGGAACAACACTTTTTTTGAGTTTCTTTTTTTGTTGTTCTCTCAAGAGAACAACACTTTTTTTGGAGTGTTTTTAGCCATTCCCTCAAGGAAACATCACTTTTTTTTGCGTGTTTTTTTTGTTCCCTCAAGGGAACAATAGTTTTAGAGTTTGTTGTTCCCTCAAGGGAACAACACTTTTTTCAAGTGTTTTTTGTTATTCCCTTAAGGGAACAACACTTTTGAAGTTTGTTGTTCCCTCAAGGGAAAAACACTTTGTTGGAGTGGTTTTTGTTGTTCCCTCAAGAGAACAACAATTTCTTTCGAGTGTTTTTTGTTCCCTCAAGGGAACAACACTTTTAGAGTTTGTTGTTCCCTCAAGGGAACAACACGTTTTTTTGGAGTGTTTTTTGCTGTTCCCTTAAGGGAACAACACTTTTTTTTAGTGTTTTTTGCTATTCCCTCAAGGGAACAACACTTTTAGAGCTTTATTGTTCCCTCAGGGGAACAACACTTTTTGGAGTGTTTTTGTTGTTCCCTCCAGGGAACAACACTTTTAGAGTTTTTGTTATTCCCTCTAGGGAACAACTCTTTTTTCAGTTCTTGTTCTTTCCTCCAGGGAACAACACTTTTAAAGTTGTTGTTGTTACTTCTAGGGAACAACACTTTTTTTGAGTATTTTTTTAGTTGTTGTTATTCCCTCTAGGGAACAACAATTTTAGAGTTTTGTTTTTCCCTTTAGGGAAGAGAACTTTTTTGAGAGTTTTTGAGTTGTTGTATTTCCCTCTAGGGAACAACACTTTTAGAGTGTTTTTGTTGTTTCCTCTTCGGAACAAAATTTTTGCTTCTTGTGAAGTTTTGAGTGTTGTGATTAGCACCTCCTTCCTCTTGTGGGATTATTCCTAGCCCATCTCAGCCCCATTTTACTGATTCTCTTTCATGGCATGAAGTACACTACTTTTATGAGGACAAGAGTTATGGATTCTATTGAAGCGAGTTAATATCATTCACATTATGATCTTTAACAGGATAACTCCTTGATAATAGATTCTTTTCAAAAGGGACACAATTATTTATATACTACTTTACTGCATCTTTTTCTGTTGTACATGATACTGATTGATCATCTTAACACCATGTTGGTTCCACCCTTCCTGGTTATAGTCTTATCTGTCTGTAATAAATGAGATTATGGGTATATTTTTTTTTTATGTCTTCAACTTCTTCCACCATCCCCGTTCTTAAGGAGTACTAAGCCTCCCTTTATTTATCATAAAATGTGTAATAACAAAAAAAAATTATTTACAGATAGAGGGTAGTGGGTCTCATTAAGAGCCAGCCTACCATGGTCATAAGGTTGTAACAAAGTGACATTCCAATTATGGCCACCATACCAAGGTTATGATCCATTAGATAGCCAAAATATCCTTGGAACAGGAGGTCTCATGACGAGCCGACTTGAGGATCCTAGATGATATGGGTTAAAAGGCAACCCTGCAGAGGCTATGGATGCCTGCTGGCAACAGAGGCTCTGCTTGTGGTATTGAAGTTATATCTTATCGTCAATTATTACTATAATATCCTTTTCTTATTCTCTCTTTTTATCGGAGAATTTATTTCCTTAATTTTTCCCTATTTTGAACCTTTACGCATGAGAAATTGTTTTCCGATCAATCACATCATTTCCAGCTAGAATACCGTCAGCAAAGCATCTTTTTGGCATATTGTTTTCCTTTTCTTTTTCACATAACTTATCATCAATCCAAAGTGTCCTATCTCTTATTCATAACTACCTTTAAACACTCCGCTCTCATTATAGCCATACCTCTTGATATCCTATCATTGATACGTGTACTCTACTTCATTTACTGCCATACTATTCATTCCCTTGCTTTGCCATTAGAACAACACTTTTCCTATGCTTTATGGTCATGTATGCCCTTTTCCAATTGGAGGGGGAAGGTATGCATTATTGGATAGCATGTGATATAATTACTGCACTCTGCCATAACTTTTTGATTTGACAAAATATTAGTATTGCATTTATACAAAAGTTTTTTCTGATTGGTATTTTTGCATATGGCTTATCTGTTGTTGTTCAAAACTAAAACTGTAGATTCAAGAAATTTGCATGCAAAATAGTGATTTGCTTACAAGAGATCAACAAATATGGGGGGGAACTCTATTCGCAGCAAGTTCACCTTATTGCAACTAACAGAAGAGGCTCAAGCAACTCACAGACAGGATGTGTTTGCATGGCTTCCACCTTTTGCATCACTTTCAGCATCATTTGAGCCAACATCAGCTTCAACAAATATCAGTCCCTACATGTCATTACATATTTTTCCAAAGGTAAAACTTAAGGTAAAATAGCATAATTTTCTAATTTATTACAAAATTAGGAGAATTTCATGAAAATTTGTTGAGCATTATTTATCATCATTCATTCCACACCTTTACCACTTCCCATTTTTCAAAGACATAGATTATTTCAGTTTGGGGGAGTGTTCCATTCATTTATTTATTCATTATGACCATTCCATTAATATTATTTATCATCCATTGATCTTCTTATTCATTCTCAACACCTCCCTTCTTCCATGTTGTTTTACACCAAGAATAGATTTCAACAGATTGTAGCAACCACCTCAATTTGTTTTCTAGTATTGCATGAGGGCATGCTAATTCTCTAGTTTGGGGGATGAATTGCTACACATGATGGATGTTTTCTACTTTATTTCTCATTTAAGGCATACAATTTTGTTTTTATACAGTGCAGAAATTGATTTGCGTATATCTTTAAAACTATGAACTTAATTCTTGTGATTTATGGAAAACAAAGAGGTATCATTAAAATACACAAACCCATAAAATTTCAAGTTAAATTAGTTTGTCAAATTTCAGAAATCATGCACTTTCACCTACAGCCATTTTGTTTATATCGCATGATCCGTGGACCATAACGATCTGATTTTTGGATCATAAAAGCATGAATATAGTAGAAATCTACTTGCAAAATTTCAACAAAATCTGATTTGTAGTTTTCTTGAGAACATGGTTGATGAAGTTTGTTGTTACTTATATCATATTTTGCTGCAGCTACATATACATATAGTTGAACATCAATGTAAAAAGTGTTATGCCTTCATCAACATTGCTAAAATTGAATATTCATTATTTGAGGAAGAAGTCATTTGTTCCATCCATTTCATGAGTTGGGATGAACAATTTTTGTATTCTTGCTTCGTTAATACGAGGTTTTGGATTGCATGAGGACATGCAATATATTCAGTTTGGCGGTGTGTTGGGCCGCTAATATGTCATTATTATTATCACTTTTTAACACCTATTTCATCCATTTCTACCCTTCTTTATCATGTAATTTATCATGATTTATCATGTAATTCCATTTTATAATTATTTATGCTCTTATGGATAAATATTATTTATTCTCCTTTATTTTTAATAAAATGATGATTAATATGCATGATTTTACCAATGATGGTTTATTAATAAATTTCTTGTAACATCACTCACCATTTTAGCCTCCAAGATATTTTCCAGATTGCAGATTTGATCTCCAACTCATCATTAAATATTCCAACTCAGAAATTCGTTGGAATAAGAAGTGACAATTTTGCATTGGATGTTTTGGGCAAATGGAGAAGAATATGGAAAATCTGAAACATGGGTTTTTTCTAGAACGGATCGAATAAGTTTTATCATGTGCATTTTTCCCAAATTCAGTCCGTATTAAGAGAAACGAAAGGTTCTCTGAAGACGATTTTCTCATATTCGTTGTTGCGACCATTTTCCAATTTATCTCAGTTGTAATACCAAATTCGACCTATTCTTATTGAATGTTGATGGAAAAGATATTTCAGACATGATCTTCCTGATCAATTTGTTGTTAACAATCCAATTTTGTTATGGGAATCATTTTGTAATCATCTCTGTTGTAACTTCTCCCTAGTCTCTGTGTATTTAAATGAAAATAGAGATCAAAGAAGGATAGATTATTAGATATAGATTAGATAGGAATGATAGGATAGTAGGGGATAATGGAGAGATTTAGCTTTTTGGTTGGGACCTTAACTGTGATTTCAATATACAGAATGTTATTCTGAAAGATGACCGTATTGTAATGAGGATTGAATTCAATGGTTAATACATAATCTACGTTGTTGATCATTCGTATTCTCTGAGGTAGCTTAGTAGTATTTGTTGGTGGCTAGGGCCCAACCTCTGGTGGATCAAGCTGCTCTCCTTTATGTTATATATTTCTAATTCACAGAAGTCTAATTGGTTTGATGTTTTTCCATTTTTTGCTAAGTTTACACTGTTTGATATCTTCTGATTTCCTGTGAGTTTACATTGTAGTTAGTGTACTTTCCTTTGTTATGATCTCATGTACTTCGCAACCTTTCCATTTCATTTCATTTGTGCTCACTGCAGGTTCAATTAATTATCAGTTAAGACATTAATTTTTGGTTAATTATGATAAGAGTGTGGTTAGTATAGAATCAAGTGAAAGGGATTGGTTAATACTACTATACTCTTAGTTGACATCATTTCCATTCGAATTGCTTAATTGAGATAGAGTGTGATTCATATAGAATCAGCTGAAAGAGATTGGTTAATGCTACTATGCTCTCGGTTGATGCTATTTTCAATTGAATTGCTTGCTTCAAATTTGATTATGATTTTAGTTGAAGATTAAGTCTTGATGCTTGGATGTAATATTTTCATTAACAGTTGCAGCTTGAGTTTTATGAATGCATCTATTTAGTCTTATATCAAGTTTTATAGTTCAACTTAAAAAGCATTACTCTCTGGATTTATAGCTTGCACATATTGTGTACACTCTTGAAACAAAAATACTTACCCAGGTTGATAATTAATGTGAGGTAATTAGGAGTTTTAAAAGACACCTTTTAGCACCCAACACTAGACAATGGTCAATTTAATGATGTATTCTGTGTTCCAAACTTATCTTCCAACCTTCTATCTGTATATCAGATAACTCATTCAGGTGAATTTAAAACCGTTGAATTTTCACCTCACAATGTTGTAATTAAGGACCTCAGAGATCCTAAACAGATTTTAGCTACTAGTATTACTGATGATTCTACAAGGTTGTATAAGTTTAGCGAATTTGGGTCATCAACTCTTGCCTCAGTATTTTTTTTCTCATAATGATGAAGTGAGAAAAATTTGGCATGAGCGATTTGGTCACTTAAACTATTGCTCCCTTCAAAATCTATGTAAAGAAAATATGGTGACAAGTCTTCCTACGGTATCTTGCAGAGACGATGTTTGTTCTAAATGTGTACTCAGAAAACATCATCGAGATAGTTTTGAAAAATGTACCTCTTAGCATGCCTTAGCCCCTTTATAGCTTGTGCATAGTGATTTATGTGGTCCACTTCCAGTTGTTTCATTCTCTGGCAACAAGTATTTCTTAACTTTCATTAATTATTTCTCTAGATGAACTTGGGTATACTTCTTAAAAATCAAGAGTGAAGTATTTAACATGTTCTTTGACTTTAAGGCCTTTGTTGAAAAACAATTTGGACATCAAAATTCTTAAGGTAAGATCTGATAATGGTTGAGAATATGTTAACAAAAAATTCATCAACTTTTTCACTGAGCATTAAATTCAAATGAAACATACTATTCCATATACTCCACCACAAAATGGTGTAGATGAAAGGAAGAATCGCACCTTAAAGGAAATGGCTAATTGTATGCTTCAATCTAAAGGACTTAGTCTTAGTTTTTGGGTAGAATCAATTAACTGTGCAAATTACATAGTAAATTGCACTCCTACTAAGGTTTAAAGAATATCAAGAAGCATGGAGCTCAATTAAACCAGATGTAAGTCACTTTCGTGTTTTTGGAAGTGAAGCATGGGCCCATATCCTAGATGAGAAACATACAGATTTAGAACCTAAGAGTGAAAAATGTATTTTTTTTGGATATTCTGAAGATGTCAAAGGATATATACTTATTCCACTTAAGTCCAAAAATGTTATCTTTAGAAGAGATGTAAAGTTTACTAAAAATATATCAGCTTACGAGCCTAGTTCGGCAGATGTGCCACCTCTCTCTATCCCTGCCACTTCTGAAAATATTTCTTCTTCAGATGATGACAATGAGGATGAAAATCCTCCCCCACCTTCTCAAGATACTCCTTTAGCTCCTCAGCTTCCAAAATGGGTCTGTGAGCACTCAGGATGCAGCAGGTGCTCTTGCAGGTGGTCCTACAAATCAACAATGTACACGTTCTTAGTTCAATAGAGCCTCTTCTTTACTAGCTCAAGCTTTAGTGAATTGTGATCCTGACACCTTTGCAGAAGCTTCAATCCATCTAGATTGGGACAAAAATATGAATGAAGAATATCATTCATTATTACCAAAGTATACATGGGATCTTGTTCCTCTTCCAAAGGGAAGAAAACTTGTTAGATGTAAATTGGTTTATAGAACCAAGTTTGGACCAAATGGAAAAGTTGATTAAAATAAAGCTTGTCTTGTTGCTAAGGGATTTTCACATGTTGAAGGCATTGACTATACTGAAACCTTCTCCCCTGTTGCTAAAATCAACTCTATCCACCCTCTTCTTTCCTTTGTTTCCTCTTTCAAATGGGAAGTCCATCATATGGATATTAAATTTTCCTTCTTGCATGGGGACTTGCATTAATAAATCTATATGGAAAAACCTCCTAGCTTTATACAAACAGACTCCAAACTTGTATGTTAGCTTAAGAAATCCCTTTATGGTATCAAGCAAGCCCCTCGGGCTTGGTATGCAAAAATGGATAGCTTTCTTTTAGATACTAGCTTTTCTAGGTGTCATTCTAACAATATTGTCTACACAAAGAAAGTGGGAAAGTCTCTTATCATTCTTGTTATTTATATTGATGATCTTATCCTTACGGGTAGTGATCCCAACCTTATAAACCATGTGAAATATAGCCTTAAAAAGTATTTTGAAATGACAGACTTATGACACTTGCATTATTTTCTTGGTATTCAAGCCTTGCAATCCAAGGAAGGTATTTTGCTTTCCCAGTTGAAGTATGCCTATGATATTCTATGCCACTTTCACATGGAAGACTGTAAACCAGCCCCTTCTCCCTTTCAGTCTGGAGCCAAACTTTCAGTGACTTGTACTTCCCCTGAAGTTGATGCTACCTTATACCATCATCTTGTAGGAAAACTTTTGTATATGACCCATACTCATCCTAACCTTTCCTTTGATGTTGGCCTTATTGCTTGGTTTATGAAAAACCCACATGAAAGTCATTGGAAAGCGGCTTAAAGAATACTTTGTTATGTTCGAGGTATAGTTCAGTTTGGGTTTCTTTACAGGGCATAAACGTCTCGTATATTGGTTGGTTTCACTGATTCTGATTGGGCTGGTCACCCTGATGATCGGAAGTCTATTGCAGGTTATGTCTGCACTCTTGGTTCTGGACCTACTACATGGGTTTGCAAGAAACAAAGTGCCATTTCTCTTTCTTCAGTAGAAGCAAAGTATCATGGCACTGAGGAAGCTAGTAAGGAAGCCCTATGGCTTTTTTAGATCCTGTCAGAGTTTGGATTTCAGCAGCAACATCCGACTACACTTTGGTGAGATAATCAAAGTGCCATTCAACTATGCAAAGAACCAGTCCAACATTAGCATAGCAAACACATTGAATTACACATGCATTTCATCAGAAATCTCATTCATGACCATGTTCTTGAATTGCAATATTGTTCAACCAATGATCAAGTTGCAGACATCTTTACAAAGGCTCTCACAGAGGTGAAGTTTACTAAACTTCGATTTATGGTTGGAATTCAGGAAGTGGTCACCAAGGGGGGATAGAAATTAATGCCTCCTTACTTCTCCTATTATGTCATATTTGTACATCCTTCAATCCTATCCCAAGTTGTTCTTAAGGGGGGATGTTAGGATATTCTGATACATAGGAAATAGTTAAGTATAACTTGGTCTAGTATAGAGTTAGGTAAAGTGTGTTTCTTTACTATGTACATTTGTAACTTACAATCTAACGGTCACGATATGTGGTGGGCTCCAGTATTGTAGCAATAACGTTGCAACTCTTGGGACTCCCTTCTTTACTTTTATCAACACGGTTGTTCGTAATAATCTTGAAAGCGACGATGCTATATGCATAAGTACTAGCTCTTGCCGCAGGCTATCACTTGATTAGCTGGCACAAGTCCGCTAGGAGCTTAAGAAAACTTTTATGAGCTCTTAGAAGAAGCTTTTGACTATCATGGATGAAAGCTAACTCAACAGAGGCTAATCTACTTGCAGAAAGAAGCTGAAAGCTGAAAAAAATGCAAACCCTAGTTTTACTGACTAAGCCTACCGGTGCAAGAAAATAGATAAAAGTAGTGGAAATGGATCACATTGACTTTTAGAAAGGTAAAATGCATGTGACTAAGCTACTTCTAGAGTAAAATCTAGAAAAAACATCTTTTTGCATTTTTGAGTAATCTTTCAGAGTTATTATGCATGTGCTTTAACATTTTTTTATTGTGCAGAGGTTGATTGGCAAAAGGAAATGGAGTAGGCACTTGCAGGAGGTTGGGAAGGTGAGAAGAGGTCCTAAGGGGTCCCTAGCACCCTTCCAGAGAGTTTCACAGTGTTCAGACCTCAAAAGAACCGCTCACATGAACTTCTACAAGAAGTCTACAGGGGTTCTACAGGATGTTCTAGAGGAAGATCCGAAAGAGGATATTGGAGGGTTGATGGTAGAAAAATGGTGGAAAAGTGGAAATGGAGGTTGGATGAGGTTGTGAAGGGGCCTAGGACCTGGTGAATGAAGCTAAGGAGTGATTAAGGTGATTGGATTTGTTCGAGGATGGAGGGAGCAATGTTGCAAGAATGTAGAAATTAGGGCAAAGTGGGAAAGTGTGGCAAATGAAGGGAAGGAATCTTGGATTAGGGGTTGGAGCAGGTTGTATGATGGAGGAAGGGTAGGCAAGGAGGTATCACAGGTGTTCTTCACACTATTTTCCAAAACTGATTAAACAAAGACTAGGAAAACCAAAGATCTAGTTATTTTGACTTAATTTGACCTAAAAACCAAAAACATGATGAACAAAAGTTTATAGACAGGAAATCATGCAAGATAACTATGGAAATTAAGAAAGAATAGATCTAAACATGCAAGTACAACTGGTATCAACTTTCCTAACTAAAAATCTAACGCTAGCAATTGCATGAAGAGGCAAAGACAATGTTTTTGTGGCAGCAAGTATGCCTTGGTCTCAACTCATGGTCCCAAGGAGGGAGAGATGAGATCAAGGATTGCTTGGTGGCCTTTTTGTAGGTATTTTCCTTTACCAAACTATAAAATCAACCTAAAGCATGAAAAACTATTTTAATCATAAAAAACAACCTAAGTAACAAAGCAAGATTTTAACCTAAATAGTAGAAATTATTCTATGAATGCAACAAAAACATATAAAGGTACAAAAAGGAGGTATTGGGCACTTGGGTTGGGCTCAACCACAAGAGCTACAGCCTCCTAAGAAAGATTAGAGCTGGTGCAAATCTGGATTCATCTTTATTGATCAAAAAAAAGTTACATCGCAAAAACTGTCTACAAGGAAAACTCGAAAATGTGTTGATATAGACCTGCACTAAAGTGCGAAAATAGACTAACAAAATGACTAACCTACTGACTAAAATCTAACTACAATCTGACTAAAATCTGACTAACTGAACTGAGGCCCTAAGCCTTCTTATTTATACAAATTGAGGACCCCAACAGTCCTCCTAAACTTTAGGAACTTGGCTGCCAAAACTTGCAGTTAACAACAATCCTAATTGACTTGCTTGGCTACCCCTTGTGCTCTGAGTTTTTAATGGGGAATTCAAGGTAAGGGCTCATAAATGAAGGGAACACCTTCCTACAAATCCTCTCCCTTGTTCTTCCACGAATTTGGTTGCCAATTTCTCATTAAACCTTTGAGTTTTTCTCAAAATTGACCAAAAATTTGCATAAAGCATACATTATAATTTTTGGCATAATGACTAACCCAATTCACTCTATTAGCATAAATATAATAAAAGATATGCAATAAACTAATGAGAATGGTGGATTAAGTCGAATTAGGAGGCTAAATGATCCCATATAATTACCCATTTTTGGGGCTCATCATCACCCCCTACTAAAGGTGTTGCTCATCCTTTGAGCAATTAATCCATCTCCTCATCCTCAATGGCCCTGGTGGCCTCCCTATCATCCCAAGCGTCTGAAGTGGTTCGCTCATGTGTGCCATCAAATTCTGCCTTCTTGTCCATGTCCTTCCACTGCTCCTCCTATTTTGCTTGTTTGAATTCTTGTGCTTTTCCTGGCCTTAAAATACATGGAGGCCCACCTTTTTCTCTCTCTTTTTTTTTTTGTAGGTGTGTTTAATGCAGCAAGCACAACTGTTACTTCCCTTACCAACATTGCAGGGGATTTCTCTTTTTGCTATTCTTTTCCTTCACTTCCTGTAGAAATCTCTATGCCCCCTGTTTCTGCTTATGTCCTTGATATTTCAGGGTGTGTCTCTTCTTCCTTTTTTTCCCTCTTCTTTTGTCTTCTCTACCTCTGTTAGATTTGCTTCCTCATGCTCTGTTTTGGTTTTCTTCTCATCTTGTTTAGTTTATGCCTTCTCTGCTTTAGTCTTTTTCTTTTCTGTTCTGGGTCTTCCTTCTCATCTTTTGTTTTGATTTCCTCCTCTGTTTCAAGTTTTTCTTTCTCCATTTTGGTCTTTTCCTCTTTTTCTATTTGCTCCTCATCTTCTCCTGCCATATTTCTAAAAATATCCCTATCATTATGTGTAGTGACTACTGGAAATGTTCAGGTGAGGAGGGAGGAAACAAACTTTCAAAACTGGAAATAGAGAAATAGCTGAAGTTTGTCTTTATGGAATCAAGAATTTCTCATGTTCTTTTGTTTCACAACATCAATTTGCAATTTTTTTCTTCAAATTGTTTCCAACTTGAATTTGCTTCTCAGTTTTTGAGAAAAATCAATACTTTTGACAGAAGAGAGAATATTTATAACACAGTGTTTCCTCTTCAGAGAGTGGACAGTCTTGAAAATTTGGTTTTTCACAGGTTAGCTTCTATGGTTTCATCCCTTTTTTTCAGAGGAATGTGAGAAAGAAAAAGGCAGATTTTTGATGCAGAGCAAGAAAACAGAGAGACTGTGTAGAACTTAGAGAAGGAAAAAAACACATGTAGAATTTTAAGCTTCACTTTCCTTTCTTTCAACCCAATACTGTGTTTTTATTCCTTCAACTTATATAAATATATCATATGCAGAGTAGTTTCCTGAGCCTACCTCTTTTCAAGCTCGAATTTTGACAAAAATCTCAAATTTTCTGGCTGCAGAACTGCTCTATGCCCTTTTTGTAGAAATCCTCCTATAGATAGTGTTCCTGGAGAATGAAACTATGCTTCTCGTAGAGCGCGATAGGTGGGAGATTTAAAAGGGAAAATAGTCAGAAATCTAGCGGAGGACGACTAGTTAGCTGCCCTGGAAGTGGTAGATGCATACTCTAGTCGAGAACGTCATGAAGGCACAGTGAACGAAGAGTGGTGAATGTGTTAACTGAGCTGTCTTTTAACTGCTAGCATGATTCATGGTGAGGAGATGAGGTGGCTGGATGTACGTTGGCCCCATGCAGACTGTAGTGCTATTATGAAACTGTATGCTTCTTGCCCGTAATCACTTCCATCAATTACGTTGGAGTTTAAATAGTCACCACTGCCTATTTTCAGTTTTCTTCTCGAGATGGCTGAGCACACGTGCCGATTGCACCCACTGAGCACTATTTGAACTAGACGAGGCACTATCTAAATTGGATGAGGGTGGCCAGTTAGCTGGCCATTGATCTTGTTTAATCAAAACCATCTCACTGTCCATGCAGTTCTTAAATTACATTCATGCAACAGAGGAACGGGTTTAGTCACGTACCTGGAAGTTGAATGCATTTTGTATGAGGTGTTGTGGCCTTTCCTTATGCTGCATGCCTTTGCTTCTATGGATGCATGCTATTTTGGTTGTTGATATGTGGCTATTTTTCTTGTTCAGGTATCCTCTGGCTGGATGTAAGCTACAGGAGTCTATTCCAACGTTCATATTTGCACCCTCATGCTACTGATGTTGGATTTTTACAGGACAATGAATTTTTTTGTCCATAGGTCCCAAATAATAGATTGGATTGACTTGCAACTTTCTGAGCACGTTTCTATCATCATTATGCACCTCCCATAGAAAAATTGTGGTCAATGGATGCATGGATTTCGAGAAAAACTGAAAATGGCTGAAGGTGACAGGTCAATTTCTCAGAAACCATGCAATGGAATTGGCTGAAACTGCATGGGCAAGTTACTATTACCTATATGCATCTCCCTATAAAACAAGTTTTGAAATCGATGCATGGATATGGAGAAAATGCAAAAATGGTTGAAGGTGATGGAGGCTGATTTCTTGGAAACCGTGCACTGGAATTGGCTGAAATTACTCAGGCATGTTGCCATCATCCCTATAGAACTCCTCATAAAACAATTTTTTAAATGGATGCATGGTTTTCAAGTTAGGGAAAAAAACAAATTTCTGCTCTATGTATTTTTGTTTCAAAGCATTATGTAGCTTTTTGCACAGTAAGAAAATATGAGCTTGGGCTATAATGCAAACTGGGAATTGATGGAAAAGAGGTTTGAAGATTGTAGTAGGATTTATGAACCCTTTATGAAGCTTCCATGTTCACCAAACTGCTTTTTAAAATCTATTTCTAGCTTTCTGTAATTTCTACAGGAACTTCTTGTAGAAAACACAGTTTTTAGAAAAGAAGCACAATGTGGTGGAAAAAATGATGGAGAAGGGTGAGGGATGGAAATAGGGATGTTTATAGGCCTCATAGATAGATTCGCAATCTTCGGGTCCTCTTCTGAGATCAATTTTGGCTTGTTTGTAGGTTCTACAGGAACTTCCTATAGAAGACACTGAACTTCTTGTAGAAGGTGAAATCCTAGTCCGAATGAGACCAAATCTTAGGAAAGGGTAGTGGTCATGGAGGAATGGATTGTGAGGGATGCTTGCAGCCTGGTGCTGACCTCTGTCTTTGTCTTGTGCAATCCTCCTAACCTGCAATGTCCTTCCTGCAACCTGCAATTTATTCACCAGAGATTAGGTCTATTTTTCTTTTTCTCTTTGTTTTTTTTTTCCTTTTTATTTTTGAAAACAACTAGGTTGCCTCATGGAGGTTTGCACCCTAATTGCCTACCCTAGGCACCTCCAAGGGAGGTTTTCACCCAGGGATCTTATTCTTCTTTATTTTCTCTTCTTTCCAACCCATTGACCGCCTTATGGGGGTTTTCAATCAATGAGCCAATCTAAGGCACCTCCAAGGAGGTTTTCACCTTAGATTTATTTTCCTCTTTATTTTAATTTTTTTCTTATTTTTTTATTTTCTTATTTCCTACCCTACCCTACTTGAAAAGAAAAATCATTTCCAAGTATAAGAATACTTCCAATGGAGCCATGTGCACATTGAGATTAGAGACAAAATGATGTGGAGGCTTGAAATGCATGCTTTGACAGGTATCCGGATTTCAGAGACCAAATGATTTGACTTTGAAGAGATCAAACATAGCCGAATAAGAGAGTACTATTGCAACTTAGTGACTATCTAGAACCATATCTCAATATAGCTTTGATATCCATTGTCCTTTTGCTGATCTGGATCATTCTCCATATCTTCTTCTATCATGACCTTCACATCTTCCACTTTTTGCTAATTTTTCTCCTGACTACATGGAGGATTTGATGGTAACCATGAGGGAGCTCTCTCGATCTCTGATTCTGATGTCTTCTTTTCATCAAGTGCAGCCCATGGTGCTTTGATCTCCTATTTTGAATCTTATTTTGCTGGATGTGGTCCTTCAATGCTGTCAATATAATCTCTGTTTTGCAATACTCTTCTTGAGCTATGATCAATATAATTGAGCTCAAGAGGAGTTGTTTGGACATGTTGTGCCTCAACATTGTAATTGAGTTGAGCTCTCCAATGTGCGGGTTTGGAAATGGTGGTACGAGTAGTTGACTGGGGGTGTATATTTGAGATGGATGTGGATGGAGTTGTAGTTGGGCAGGTGGTTTACCACTATATACTTGCTGAGCCTGCCTGTGATTTGGATTTGGGTTTGGTTGAGCAGGAATTTGGAGTTGCTTTGGTGGAGCAGGAGGCGATGGTTGCAGTTGAGCAGGTGGTGGAGGAAAAGGAGCAGGAGGAGTGTTGTACTGGGGCCTCCACCCCTGATGAGGTGCATTCCACTGAGGCTGTGGTTGAGAATAGGGATGAAATGGATGAGGAGCTGGTTGAGCATGACATTGAGATGGATACGACCAAGGAGGGGGTGTGGACCAGGAAGGATGAGCAGGGGGGCCCAAGAAGGAATGGAAGTGGCTTGATAGGGGCTGTAATAAGTCTAAGATGTCCCTTGCATTCCTTGCTGGTAAGTTATGGGTCCATGTAGCCTCATTTGATTCATATAATAGAGTGGTTCAGTGGCTCCTTTGGCCCTCTGATATGAAACTTTAATTCTGGGCAAGGAAGGGCACTGGTTCGTAGGATGGTCTCTTTCATAGACAAAACACACTTCTATGGAGGGCAATGGACATTCATTCCTAGGATGCTTTCTAGTGCACCTAGGACAAAAGATGGCCAAAGTCCTCTTGGCTTCCTCTTTCTTCCTTTGGATCTGCAAGGTATCCATTTGCATGGAAACCATCTGCCTTATCTCACTCTTGCAATCTTCCCACATGTTTCCAATTTCACCTTCAATGGATGAGCTGGAAGAAAAGATACTGCTCCCAACATTTCTGTTTTCAGCCATTTTCTCCAGAGGAATGTTTTCTTCTTCTTCTCCCCTAGAGGTTCTTCAAATATGTCTTGTTGTCCACCTAAGGGTTCTTCTTAATCACAACCATCGAAGAAGAGAGAAGGTTGGCTGTGTGAAGCAGTGGGGGTGTTGTGCAAACATTTTTCTGAATTATCTCTACTCCTACAAGGCATGAAATGAAATTGTTTTGGTTGATTTTTGTTTCTTTTTTCTGCTTGTACCTGCAAAAACTAAAATAGATTAAACTGCAACTAACTAAAATCTATCTTGCTGAAATGAAAATGCAGAATTGAAATGAAAGTAGAAAATGACTAATCTATTTTGCTGAAATGAAATTGCAAAATTGAAATGAAAGCAGGAAATGACTAATTTACGCTTGCTGAAATGAAATTGCGAAATTGAAATGCTAATCTACGCTTGCAGAATTGAAATTGAAATGCTAATCTATGCTTGAATAATTGAAATTGCAGAATTGAAATGCTAATCTATACTTGCAGAAATGAAATGAAAGTGGGAAATGTCTAATCTGCTTTTGCAGAAATGAAATTGTAGAATGGAAATGAAACAACCATTCTACTCTTGCTGAAATAAACTACTTAGCAGAAGGTTGCAGTAGAAAATAGAAGAAAAGCAGCAATCACCAATACTCTGACGCTTCCCCGGCAACATCGCCAAAAATATGGTGGGCTCTAGTATTACAGCAATAATACTGCAACTCCTAGGACTCCCTTCTTTACTTTTATCAACTCAGTTGTTCGTAACAAACTTGGAAGCAACGATACTATATGCACAAGTACTAGCTCTTGCCGCAGGCTGTCACCTGATCAACTGGAACAAGTTCGCTAGGAGTTTAAGCCAACTTCTATGAGATCTTAGAAGAAGATTTTAACTATGATGGATGAAAAATAATTCAACAGAGGCTAATCTACTTGCAGAAAGATGCTGAAAGCTGAAAAGAAATGCAAACCTTAGCAAACCCTAGTTTTACCAACTAACCCTACCGGTGCAAAGAAAAGGATGAAAGTAGTGGAAATGGATGCCATTGACTTTTAGAAAGATAAAATGCATGTGACTAAGCTAATTCTGTATTAAAATCTAGAAAAAACATATTTTTGAATTTTTGAGTAATCTTTCAGAGTTATTATGCATGTGCTTTAACTTTTTTTTAACTGTACAGAGGCTGATTGGCGAAAGGAAATGGAGTAGGCACTTGCAGGAGATTGGGAAGGTGAGAAGAGGGTGTAAGGGGTCCCTAGCACCCTTATAGAGAGTTTCACAATGTTTAGATCTCGAAAAAACCACTCATGTGAAATTCTACAGGAAGTTTGCAGGGGTTCTACAGGATGTTCTACAGGATGTTTTACAGGAAGATCTGAAAGAGGATTTTGGAGGGTTGATGGTGGAAAAATGGTGGGAAAGTGGAAATGGAGGTTGGATTAGGTTTTGAAGGGGTCCAAGACCTGGTGAATGAAGCTAAGGAGTGATTAAGGTGATTGGATTTGTTTGAGGATGGAGGGAGCAATGATGCACGAGAATGTAGAAATTAGGGCAAAGTGAGAAAATGTGGAAAACGAAGGGAAAGAATCTAAGTTAGGGGATGGAGCAGGTTGTATTGATGGAGGAAGGGTAGGTAGAGAGGTATCGCAGGTGTTTTGCACTTTATTTTCCAAAAATGATCAAACGAAGGCTAGGAGAACCAAAGATCTAGCTATTTTGACCTAATTTGACCTAAATACCAGAAATCATGATGGCCAGAAGTTCAGTGGAAGAAAATCATGCAAGACAACTATAAAAACCAAGTAAGAACAAATCTAAGCATGTCGCAACTAGTATCAACTTTCCTAACTAAAAATCTAACACTAGCAATTGCATGAAAAGGCAAAAACAGTGTTTTTGTGGTAGCAAGTATGCCTTGGTCTCAGCTCATGGTCCCAAGGAGGTAGAGATGAGATAAAGGATTGCTTGATGGCTTTTTTTCAGGTCTTTTCCTTTACCAAACTATCAAATCAACATGAAGCATGAAAAACTATTTTAATCATCAAAAACAACCTAAGTAACAAAGAAAGATTTTAACCTACATAGCAGAGATTATTCTATGAATGCAGAAAAAACACAAAAAAGTACACAAAGGAGGTACTAGGCACTTGGGTTTGGCCCAAAACCAAGTGCTATAGCCTCCTAAGAAATATTAGAGCTGGTGCAAAGTTGGATTCATCTTTATAGATCAAAAAGATAGTTACATCCCAAAAATTGTCTACAAGGAAAACTCAAAAATGTGTTGATACAGAGCTGCACTAAAGTGCAAAAATAGACTAACAAAATGACTAACCTACTGACTAAAATCTAACTACACTCTGACTAAAATCTGACTAACTGAACTGAGGCCATAAGCCTTCTTATTTATACAAATTGAGGACCCCAACAGTCCTCCTAAACTTTAGGAACTTGGTTGCCAAAACTTGCAGTTAATAGCAGTCCTACTTGACTTGCTTGGCTACACCTTTTTCTCTAAGTTTTTGATAGAGAATTCGAGGTAAGGGCTCATAAATGAAGGGGACACCTTCCTACAAATCCTTTCCCTTTTTCTTCCATGAATTTGGCTGCCAAGTGCTCATTAAACCTTTGATTTTGTCTCAAAATTGACCAAAAATCTACATAAAGCACACATTAGACTTTTTGGCATAATGACTAACCCAATTCACTCTATTAGAATAAATATAATCAAAACATGCAATAAACTAATGAGAATGGTGGATTAAGTCGAATTAGGAGGCTAAATGAGCACATATAATTACCCATTTTTGGGGCACATCAATATGTTCTATACATGAAGTGATCCGATGGTTCATTCTCTCCTTGGTATTACCGACACTTGATCCATGGCTTAACACTCGATTGGTCCATGGTCTCTATTTAAAGAGCATGGAGGGTCTTTTTTAAGGTGACCATTCATGAGAGAAACTTATCTAAATTTTATTTATTTTATTAACAAATTGCCTGAAGTAGCTACATTGGCTCAGGTTGTGGATTGTTTCCCTCTTTGAGGGTTTTAACCACATCAAGAATACTGGTGTATTGATCTGTGATCTGTTTGTGAGTGGTCTCCTTTGGTGTTCTATCTGAGGAGCTTACCCTGTAAATTCCTACATCTGGAACCAATGCTTAATGTAATCATGGTGATATTAGTCCATTTCTACATTTGCACCACTCTAAAAGTCCCCCTTGGTCACACTAGGAAAAAATGGATAATTGGTCTTTAGAATGCATACAACGCTTCTTATTGGGCATGGTGAAATTTATTCGATCTCAAGTTCAGGAAGATGCCCCTCATTGGATTTGGTACACAATTTCTTGATATCCTTGGTAGATAGGCAAGAGGAATCAAGGGATACTTCCAAATCCTTTTTTGGCTATGGAGAGATAGATAATTTCCTGAATGTGGTCAGGTCGAACTCTTCATGAGAGGCAGATATCCCAGCTACTGCTAGGATTTGGGAAATTACTTCGAGGGACGTTATTCAAGTTCTCAATCATTATTTAATTTATCCTACTAGTATGATCCATGTCTCGCAACATGGATTAGTATAAAGGGGTTCTTACAACACCCCAAAAATGTTTTATCTTTAAAGAGCTTGAAATTTTAAACTAAATGAATAAAACTAATTGCAATAAAACTCACCAAACCTTCTTACTTGGACAACCAAACTTTGGAGCAACCCCACCATAGATGTGTGGCTCTTCCCTAATGCCTTAACATACACTCTCCGCCCTCTAGTTTCCCTGTAACTAAGATCACAAAGAAAACTTGTGAAAGAAACTATGCTCTAATCCCTTTAGCTCCTCCCTAGCAACGACGCCAAAAATGTTGGGGAAATTATGTGTTATAATTCCAACATTAAATTATCAATATAGGGTGCTAAGACTTAGAGGCACAAGTGCATGTAACTTAGGATCAGGGCATCTAAGCTAAGCTAATAGCTAAGAATTCTGGAATAAGGTGCTAAATAGAGTACGAAATTATTGTTCTTAAATGAATTTATAGAATTATGTACAAAATCATAATTTATATTTCTAAATTAGTTTATAGAATTGAGTACAAAACATAATTTCTGTTTTTAAATCAAAACCATTCTACAACTTAGGATTTCATAGATTATAACCGATCTCGATCGACATATACAATTTTAGAAATAGATCTAATTAAATCTGACTATGAGATTAGGAAATAACAAATTGTATACTCTAATGATTAACCAAGCAAATAAAATAGCACTCTGTAAGTGGAATGCAATTTCTAAAGAATTAATACACAACCTATACTAAATAATAACACTATGTCTCTAGTCAATACTGAATATTCAAACAAAACATAAGTTACAAGAGTCTTGTGCCATTGATATATAAATTCATAGGAAATAAAGACAAGAAATTCAATTTAAAGCATAAACGTTTGTTTCTTCATAAGTTCGTTTCAAATTGAAACTTCCATTTTCTACCATTCATGAATTTGAAAGTGTAATCATGGAGTTAATCATGTACGAAGTATGGTCATAACAATGCTCCAAGGCTTGCAAAGACTTAGCAGCAATGCACTTGTTATCTCTAGTCCAGATCTATGAAAGCAGAGAAACACCTTAAGTACGAAATTCAATGCAAAAATTTTGAAAGTCACTAATGAAAGTAATGAGAATTCAATCAACTATTTTAATTAATTCTAAATTCAAATTCAAATAAACTAGTATCCCCAGGGTCACACCATAAATTAGAAAGCAATTACATAATCTAGAATACATAAATAAATTTACAAAGAAATTAAATCTAATTCAAACCATTTGCAAGAAATTAGCTATAAGAAGGAAATAAACACTAAAATTCACACTTACATAATCTATGTTAACCCTGCAAACATGATGGGTTCAAGCAACCTTTTCCTTTACATGTGCTATAGGTCAAAGCTTAATTCACAAAATGGACACCAAAGCTACAACAACTTCATGATCCATGCATAACATGATTGAGATATATAATATTTTATTGCAGCTCCATCTAGCTTGAAAAGGAAATAAAATAAATCTTCAACAAACTGTGGCTGACCCGAAACCATGGTGGACCCAAAACTATCAAACCCAATAATTATCTACTTAACTTTAGAATTTTGGCACTGATTTTGTACTTAAAAATTGTGTTAACCATAACTTCTTCATGATGACGAATTTTGACAAATTATGAGTGGCGAATGGAAGGAAAACAAAAAGATAATTATTTATGAAAGATGAAATGCATGGAATGAGAAGTGGTTGTTCATTAGTTTTCTTAAACCCTATAATGAATTAGAGAATCTTAAGACAAATTTTATCTCAATTTTTACCTTTATTATTGATGTTCTTCATGCTACAAGATGAAGTGGAGGATGGAATGGTTGGAGTTGATTTGACTGCTGATCTAGTCTGTTGATGAAGGATGAAGGATGAACTGAAGGGTTGAAGGAGGAACTCAAGGTCCCCATCTCCCCCATGCCTAAGGAGTTGTCAAGCTTCTATATGGAAGCCGTTACTAAAATGAATATACTACTGCAAATGAAAATGGAAATGATGGTACAAAGATGCAAACTACTGCAAATTTGTGATGAGATCAAAAAACCATATAGTCTTCAACCTCTACACACCCATGTGTAATATTGCATATGTGAATAAATGGGGTAGATGTTGAACATAAGAAAGAATCATTGGATTACTAACCATTGAGGATATTCTTAACCAATGTGAGATATCCCACCTTTGATGTCAATGGGGATCAAGGCACTAGGTACATTCTACTAATGGATTTGTCAAAGTCAAATGGACTGCATAATTCATCCACCGAGAAACATTGATGTATTTCCTTAGTAGATGATAAGGAGACCTACCATTAAGGCATGTAGGCTCCTAGTTATGTTATCTAACCCAAACCATGATCCCACATAATGTGTTGATGTTGATGGGACAAGGCTTGTTGATAGGTGGGCCTTCATGGATCCCACATCAACCAACTCGATTATAAACATAATGACATCAAAGATACATGATTTGAGGAACTCATGCATATTTACTAACATTATTGGGAACCTTGCCTGCCAGTTACCTAGTTTTCAAGCAAAGTCATTGTCGAGTTGCGCTGGACAAGCTGGTTTTAACAAATGGTGTTATTTTTCTCTTTACTATTTTCATTTATTTATTTATTACGATACTAACCTTCCTACTACACTTAACAAAATAGGTCATCCTTCAAGTGAAAGAGAACTTCCAATGAAGTCATGTGCAGAGCAGGTACAAAGATATATTCATGCCTAGATTTAACATATAAACTTTAGAAGGTACATGAGCATGAAAAATCAATAGTTTTGAAACATGTGATACAAAGAGTATTTGAAGATGAGAGTGGTACTTTGACTGGATTTTGATCTACAACCAATGCTTGATGTAATCTTGGTGGTATTGGCCCATTTCTTTATTTCGAACACTTTCAAAGTCCTCCTTGGTCATGTCAAGAAAAATTGGATAATTGGTCTGCAGAATGCATACAAGGCTTGTTGTTGGGCATGGTGAAAGTTCTTCGACCTCAGGTTCAGCAGGATGCTCCTCATCGGATTTGGTACATGATTGCTTGATCTCATTGGTAGAAAGGCAAGAGGAATCAAGGAAGACTTCCAAATCCCTTTCTAGCTTTGGAGAGAAAGATAATTTCCTTAATGTGATTAGGATGAACTCTTCTTGAGAGGCAGATATCCCATCTAATGCTAGGATTTAAGAAAGTACTTCGAGGGACATTCTTCAAGCTCTCAATCATTCTTTAATATCTCATGCTAGTTGATGATCCCTATCTCGCAACATGGATTAGTACAAAGGGGTTCTTTCAACACCCGAATTATTTTATTATCTTTAGAGAGCTTGAAATTTTAAACTAAATGAATTAAAACTAATTGCAATAAAACTCACCAAACTTTCTTACATGGACAAATAAAGTTTGGAGAAACCCCACCATAGTGGATTTCATGTCCCTTCACTCACACCTTATCATACACTCTCCACCCTATAGTTTCCCTGTAACTAAAATCACACAGAAAACTTGTGAAAGAAACTATGCTCTAATCCCTTTAGCACCTCCCCAACAATGACACCAAAAATGTTGGGGAAATTATATGTGTTATAATTCCAACATTAATTTATAATTCCGGGGTTGTAAGAATTAGAGGCACAAGTGCACATAACATAGGATCAGAGCGTCGAATCTAAACTAACATCTAAGAATTATGGAATAAGGAGTTGAATAGAGTACGAAATTATTGTTCTTAAATTAATTTATAGAATTAGGTATAGAACTATATTTATGTTTCTAAATCAGTTTACAGAATTAAGTACATAACAAAATTTCTGTTTTTAAATCAAAAGCATTCTACAACTTACGATTTCCTAGCTTAGAACCATTCTAAATTAATGCACACAGTTTCAGAAATAAATCTAGTTAAATCTCACTAGGAAATCGGGAAATAACAAATAATCTACTCTAATGATTAACCAAGCAAATAAAATAACACTTCTTAAATGGCATGAAATTTCTAAAGAATTATACATAACATATACTAAATAATTACACTATGCCTATAATTAGTTTTGAATATTAAAACAAAGCATAAACTACAGGATTCTCATGCCATTGATATATAAATTCATAAGCAATAAACACAAGCAATTCAATTTAAAGCATAAACATTTGTTTCTTCATAAATTTGGTTCAAACTGAAACTTCCTTTTTCCAACATTCATGAATTTGAAAGTGTAATCATAGAGTTAATCATGTACGGAGTATGGTAATAACAATGCTCCAAGGCTTGCAAAGAGTTAGTAGCAATGCACTTGTTATCTGTAGTCCAAATCTATGAAAGAAGAGAAACACCTTAAGTACAAAATTAAATGTAGAAATGTTGAAAGTCACTAATGAAAGTAATGAGAATTCAATCAACTATTTTAATTAACCATAAATTCAAATTAAAATAAACTACTATCCCTGGGGTCACACCATAAATCAAAAAGCAATTACATAATCTAGAATACATAAATAAATTAACAAAGAAATTAAATCTAATTCAAACCATTTGCAGGAAATTAAATATAAAAAGGAAATAAACACTAAAATTCACACTTACATAATCTATGTTAACCCTTCAAACACAATGGATTCAGGCGACCTTTTCCTTTCCATGTGCTATAGGTCAAAGCTCAATTCACAAAATCAACACCAAAGCTATCACAGCTTCATCATCTTTATTCATCCAAAAATAAAAGTTTAATATACAATAACTTTGTAGTTGTGCTTCCTCTCCTACGTAGCTCTTCTATGTGTAACCTGCAACTCTTGTGTGTAACTTTCCTCTATGTAACTCTCCCTCTATATACTATGCTTTCACTATATGGGATAAAAAACTCAACGATATGATCTTAGCCAAATGCCAAGAAATTACAAGAATACAGTTCAAATGATGTTTTTGGAATTGGTTATGGCAAATATTTCTTAGGAACCCTCATGATCCATGCATAACATGATTGAGATATACAATATCTAATTGCAGCTCCATATAGCTTGAAAAGGCAACAAAATAAATCTTCAACCTGAAATATATGGAACCGTTGCTAACCCAAAACCATGGGGGATCCAAAACCATTAAACCCAACAATTTTGTACTTAACTTCAGAATTATGGCACTGATTTTGTACTTAAAACTTGCAATAACCATAACTTCTTCATGACGACAAATTTTTACAAACAACTTCTTGGTTACCTGAATGAGGGTGCTTTGAACAAACCCCATGTCTTAGAATCCCAATATTCTTCTTCATTTAATCACAAAATAAGATTTTAATCTACAGGAATTTGTAGTTAACCTGTAGTAACTAGTTTAATTGAATTATGAAGAATTTCGGCAATGGATCCCTATAGTAAATGAACTTGGAAAAACCATTATTATAAAATCATAGAAAATTCATCTCTAAGCATTTAGAAGTTAAGAAAACTAATGATAAATAACCACGAAGTGTAAGATATGAATTGGTGCAAGTTGTGGAATTATGGTATGAAATGAGTTAAAAATATAGGAATTTACGTTATGAATAGTGGTATTGTACAGTGGAAGCAATGGACATATTTGAGGCCCAACATCCCCCCATGCCTCTGGATTTGCATGTCCTCATTCAAACAAATCCCTTGCTCATTTACAGATTCTTGACATTGTTTTGTAAATGTTGGTTCTTTGTGGAAAAACACTGCTTAAATATTTAGAGGTGATGGTTCTTGTGGGACAACGTTGATTTAATATTTCGTGGTGTTGGTTCTTGTGAAGAATCATTGCTTCAATATTTGGAGGTGGTGGATCTTTTGGAGCCACACTACTTGAAAATTTGGAGGTGTTGGTTCTTGTGGAGTACCACTCTTCACATTTAACATATCATACTAATTTACTGAGCAATAAAAATTGAGTGCAAGAAAGGGATGGACAAGGAAGAGATGATGGATGAAATGAGATGGTGATGGATATGGTAAGTATGTGGATGGGTGCTTGTATACTCTATCATCACAAGGCCAATACTTATAGGTGGTTTCATTTATCATTTCATGGCAGGAATGAATTCATCTTCTGAATAGAATGCTAGGAAATACATTATAGAGACTGCCTTTATTAATATACCATAAGGATTTGCTTTTAACATGGTCTTGTATTCATAATATAAGTATTTTTATTATGAGTGACGAATGGAAGGAAAACATAAGGATAATTATTTATGAGAGATGAAACACATGGAATTAGAACTGGTTAATCATTAAGTTTCTTAAACCTTCTATTGAATTAGAGAATCTTAAGCCAAATTTTACCTCAAGTTTTATTGTTATTATTGATATGCTTGGTGTTGTAGGATGAAATGGAGGATGGAATGGATGGATCTGATTTGACTGTTGATCTGGTCTACTGAAGAATGATGAAGGATGAACTCAAGGGATGAAGGTCCCCTTATCCCCCATGCTTAAGGATTTGCATGTCCCCTAAACAACTATGGAAAGGTGACTACTACTGAAAATGAATGGCCAGGCTGCTATATGGAAGTCTTTAATGAAATGCATGTACTGTTGCAAATCAAAATGGAAATGATGATACAAACATCCAAAATGCTGCAAATATGCACTGAGATCACAAAACCATATAGTCTTCAACTAGTACACACCCATATGTAATCTTGCATATGTGAATAAATGGTTTTGATTTCAAACATAATCAAGTATCATTAGATTACTAATCATTGAGCAGGTCGTTACTAATCCAAGATATCCCAACTTTGATGTCAATGGAAATCAAGGTGCTAGGTACATTCTATTAGCCATGAATGGATTTTTCGAAGTTGAATGGACTGCAGAATTCATCCACCAAGAAACATTGATGTATTTCTTTTGTAGATGACAATGACACCTACCATTAAGACATGCAGACTCCTAGGTACCTTATCTAACCCTAACCTTTATCTCAGATAATGTGTCAACGTTAATGGGACAAGGTTTGTTGGTAGGTGGGCCTAAAGGGATCTCGCATCAACCAACTCAAGTATAAACATTATTTGAAGAACTCATACAAATTTAAAATCTTCATCGGGAACCTTGCCTACCGGGTACTTGGTTTTCAAGAATAGTCTCTATCCAGTTGCACTAGACAAGTTAGTTTTCAAAAAAGGACTTATTTTTCTCTTTACTATTTTCCTTTATTTATTTATTACAATATTAACTTTCCTACTACACTGAAGAAAATACATCCTCCTTCAAGTGAAAGATAACTTCCAATGAAGCCATGTTCGAAGCAGGTACAAAGTTATATTCATGCCCAGATTTAACATATAAACTTTAGAAGGTACATGAGCATGAAAAATCCACTATTTTGAAAGATGTGATACAAATATTATTTGAGGATGAGAGTGGCACTTTGACTATATTGTGATCTGGAACCAATGCTCGATGTAATCTTGGTGGTATTGGCCCATTTTTTCATTTCGACCACTCTAAAAGTCCTCCCCGGTCATGCCAGGAAAACATGGATAATTGGCCTCCTGAATGCATATAAGGCTTATTTCTGGGCGTGGTGAAAGTTCCTCGATCTCAGGTTTAGTAGGATGCACCTCATTGGATTTGGTACGTAATTGCTTGATATCCTTGGTAGATAGGCAAGAGGAATCAAGGAAGACTTCCAAATAATTTTCTAGCTATGGAGAGGTAGATAATTTCCTGAATGTGGTCAGGATGAACTCTTCTTGAGAGGAAGATATCATAGATAGCGCTTGGATTCAAGAAAGTACTTTGAGGGACATTCATCAAGCTCTCAATCATTCTTTAATTTCAACTGTTGGTTGATGATCCCCATCTCGCAACATGGATTTATACAAAGGGGTTCTTACAACACCCCAAGAATGTTTTATCTTTAAAGAGCTTTAAATTTTAAAATAAATGAATAAAAACTAAGTGCAATAAAACTCACCAAACATGCTTACTTGTACAACCAATCTTTGGAGTGACCCCACCATAGTGGATGCGTGGATCTTTACTCACATCTTAACATACACTCTATGCCCTTTAGTTGCTGTAAACTAAGATCACACAAAAAACTTGTGAAAGAAACTATGCTCTAATCCCTTTAACACCTCCCGAGCAATGATGCAAAAAATGTTGGGGAAATTATATGTGTTATAATTCCAACATTAAATTATCAATCTCAGGCAATAAGGCTTAGAGGCATAAGTGTAGGTAACACATGATCAAAGCATATAATCTAAACTAACATCTAAAACTCTGGAATAAGGAGCTGAATAGAGTACAAAATTACTGTCCTTAAATTAATTAATAGAATTATGTTCATAATGAAAATTTATGTTTCTAAATCAGGGTACAAAATTAAGTATAAAACATAATTTCTATTTTTAAATCTAAAGAATTCTACAACTTACAATTTCCTAGCTTCGAACCAATCTGAATTAACAGACACAATTTCAGAAATAAGTCTAATTAAATTTCACTACGAAATGAGGAAATAACAAATTATCTACTCTAATGATTAACCAAGCAAATAAAAAATCTCTCCATAAATGGCATGCAATTTCTAAAGAATTAGTACACAACCTATACTAAATAGTAACACTATGTCTCTAATTGGTTCTGAATATTCAAACAAATCATAAGCTACAGGAGTCTCGTGCCATCTATATATAAATTCATAAGCAATAAACACAAGAAACTCAATTTAAAAAATAAACATTTGTTTCTTCGTAAATTTGTTTCAAATTGAAACTTCCTTTTTCCAACATTCATGAATTTGAAAGTGTAATCATGGAGTTAACAATGTACGGAGTATGGTCATAACAATTCTCCAAGGCTTGCAATGAACTTGTTATCTTTAATCCAAATCTATGATAACAAAGAAACAACTTAAGCACGGAATTAAATGGAAATTTTTTTGAAAGTCACTAATGAAAGTAATGAGAATTCAATCAACTATTTTAATTAATTCTAAATTAAAATTAAATTAAACTACTATCCCCTACATCACACGATAAGTCAGAAATAAATTACATAATCTAGAATGCGGAAATAAATTAACAAAGAAATTAAATCTAATTCAAAGCATTTGCAACAAAATTAAATATAAAAAGGAAATAAACACTAAAATTGACACTTACACAATCTATGTTAACCCTGCAAACATGATGGGTTCAAGCGGCCTTTTCCTTTCCATGTCCTGTAGGTCAAAGTTCAATTCACAAAATGGACACCAAAGCTACAACAACTTCATCATCCTTATATCATCCAAAAGCCAAAGTTTAATATACACCAACCTTGTAGTTGTGCTTCCTATCCCACATAGCTCCTTTATGTGTAACCTACAACTCTTGTGTGTAACTCTCCTCTCTGTAACTCTCCCTCTATATACTATGATTTCACAATTTGAGATCCAAAACTAAAGGATTTGATCTTAGCCAAATTCCAACAAAATTACAAAAATACATTTGAAATGATGTTTTTGGAATTCATTATGGCAAATTGTTTTGGGAAATCTCATGATCCATGCATAGCATGATTGAGATATAGAATATTTGATTGCAGCTCCATATAGCTTGAAAAAAATAAAAAATAAATCTTCAACCCGAAAAATATGGAGCCATACCTAACCTGAAACTATGGCAGACTCGAAACCATCAAACCTGACAATTATGTACTTAGCTTCATAATTTTGGCATTGATTCTGTACTTAAAAACTTTTCTAACCATAAATTGTTCATGATGACAAATTTTTACAAACAGTTTCTGGGTTACTTGAATGAGGGTACTTTGAACAAATCCCATGTCTCAGAATCACGAGATTGTTTTTCATTTGATCACAAAATGAGTTTTTAATCTAATGGAATTCTATACATAACTTATAGCAACTAGTTTAATTGAATTATGAATAATTTCATAAATGTATCCTGGTAGTAAATGAACTTGGCAAAACCGTGATTAGAAAATCATAGAAAAGTCATCTCTAATCATTGAAAAGCTAAGAAAACTAATAATAATCAACCACGAAGTGTAAGATATGAATTGGTGGCAAGTTGTGTAATTACGGTATGAAATGAGTTAAAAATATAGGAATTTAGATTATGAATAGTGGTATTGTATGGTGGAAAAAATGGGCATATTTGAGGCCCAACATCCACCAATGCATGTGGATTTACATGTCCTAAAGTAAACAAATCCATTTCTTATTTACAAATTCCTTACATTGTTTTGTATATGTTGGTTCTTTGTGGAACAAGATTGCTTAAATATTTTGTGGAGTTGTTTCTTGTGGGACAAGATTGGTTTAATATTTGGAGGTGTTGTTTCTTGTGGAGAAACACTGCTTCAATATTTTGAGGTGTTGGTTCTAGTGGAGTAGCACTACTTGAATATTTGGAGGTGTTGGATCTTGTGGAGCAACACTCTTCACATTTAACATATCATACTAATTTACTGAGCAATACAAATTGAGGACAAGAAAGGGATGGATGAGGAAGAGATGATGGATGAAATGAGGTGGTGACAGATATGGTAAGTATGTGGATGGGTTCTTGAATAATTTTCCATCACAAGGCCAATGATTATATGTGGTTTCCTTTATCATTTCATGGTAGTAATAACTTCATCCTCTGAATAGAATGTTAGGAAAATACACTATGGAGAATGCCTTTATTAATATACCATTAGGATTTTCTTTTAACATGGTATTGTGATCAGAGTATAAGTATTTTTATTATGAGTGGCAAATGGAAGTTAAACAGAAGGATATTTATTTATGAAATATGAAATGCATTGAATGAGAAGTGGTTAATCATTAAGTTTCTTAAAACTTCTAATGAATTAGAGAATATTAAGCCAAATTTTACCTCAATTTTAACCTTTATTATTGATGTACCTGGTGCCAGAGGATGAAGTGGAGGATGGAATGGCTGGAGCTGATTTGACTATTGATCTAGTTTTTTGAAGAAGGATGAAGGATAGACTAAAGGGTTGAAGGATGAACCGAAGCGTTGAAGAATGAACTGAAGGTCCCCTTCTCCCCCATGCCTAAGGAGTTTTGTGTCCCCTAAACAACTGAGGAAAGGTGACTAATACTGAAAATGAATGGCCAAGCTGCCATATGGAAGCCTTTACTAAAATGAATATACAGTTGCAAATGAAAATGGAAATGTTGATACAAATATCCAAATTTCTGCAATTTTATGTTGAGATCACAAAACCATATAGCCTACTACTACTACACACCCATGTGCAATATTACATATGTGAATAAATGGTGTTGATGTTGAACATAAGAAATAATAATTAGATTTGATCCGAATTGTATCATTATATTGTTTTTCATCCATCTTGATGCATTCAGAGTGGAAAACTTGGAGGAATCAACTAAAGGGACCATTTTTACTCGAGGGACACAATTTGGCATAATAGGGTTTGAAACCTTTCGGGAGCCTTTTGAGGCATCAAACAACATTTTTTGGGGGTAAATATTTGCCTCTAAAGTTATGCCAGTCCAAAGTTGACCTATCTTTTTTCACACCTATAGTTAAGGAGGATAATGCGTCAGCACTCATTATTCATGGAAAATGGGCTAGCTACATCTCTATTATGTAAAAGACTATAGACAAGTCTATTTTGTAACTCTCGTTAAAAGTTGATGTAGTCAAACTTAACCACTAGTAGGCTATCGGGTTGCGTTATAACCAGGCCACTAGGAGGAAGAGGCATTTAATTCTTTTGAGAGAATTTTGTTCCATAGCTGAAAAAATATAGCAAGAGAGATAGGAAGTAGAGCACACATAAAGGATCTATGCACTAAGACATTACTTCTTTGTATCTGTAGCCATATTTCTAGACAGAGAAAGAGAGCGAAGCGACCTCACCTTCCAGCTGGGTTTTCTCCCGAAAGGGTTTCCCGGAGACCATATCTTGTGTACTATGTGTGTGTGGGCATATTTTTTTTTTCTCTACTTTTCTTCTTGATTTAATATTACATGTGTGCACTAATTACAATTAATTTTACAAATCTAGAAATTAAATAAAACTATAATAGTGTAGAATCTAAGATTTTTAAGATAATATTATCAAATCTATTGTGACAAAATGTCTATTGGAATATCCAGAAAATTTTATGGATCAGGATTACTAACCATTGAGGAGGTCATTAAACAATGCGAGATATCACACCTTTGATGTCAATGGGAATCAAGGCACTAGCTACACTCTACTAGCCATCAATGGATTTGTCAAAGTCAAATGGACTGCAAACTTTATCCACCAAGACACATTGATGTATTTCCATAGTAGATGATAAGGACATCTTCCATTAAGGCATGTAGGCTCCTGGGTACCTTATCTAACCCTAACCTTGATCCTAGATAGTGTGCTGATGTTGATGGGACAAGGATTGTTGGCAAGTGGGCCTTAAGGGATCCCACATCAACAAACTCTAATATAAAAATAATGACTTGAAAGATACATGATTTGAAGAAATTATAAAAATTTACAAGCCTTATTGGGAACCATTCCTGCCAGTTACCTGGTTTTCAAGAAAATTCCTTGTCTGGTTGCGCTAGACAAGATGGTTTTCACAAAAGGATTTATTTTTCTCTTTACTATTTTCATATATTTATTTATTACAATACTAACTTTCCTACTACACTGAAGAAAATACATCCTCGTTCAAGTGAAAGAGAACTTCCAATGAATCCATGTGTGGAGCAGGTACAAAGATATATTCATGCCCTGATTTAACATATAAACTTTAGAAGGTACATGAGAATGAAAAATCAACAATTTTCAAAGATGTGATACAAAGAGTATTTGAAGATGCGAGTGTTACTTTGAATGGATTGTGATATGGAACCAATGCTTGATGTAATCCTGGTGATAATTGTCTATTTCTTCATTTGGACCACTCTAAGAGTCCTCCTCACTCATGCCAGGAAAAATTGGATAATTGGTCTCCGGAATGCATACAAGGTTTCTTTCTTGGCATGGTGAAATTTCTTTGATCTCAGGTTCAATAGGATGCTCCTCATCAGATTTTGTATATTATTTCTTGATGTCCTTGGTAGATAGGCAAGAGGAATCAAGGGATACTTTCAAATCCTTTTCTGGCTGTGGAGAGATAGATAATTTCCTGAATGTGGTCAGGAAGAACTCTTCCTGAGAGGTAGATATCCTAGCTACTGCTAGGATTTGAGAAATTACTTCTAGGGACATTCTTCAAGCTCTAAATCATTGTTTAATTTCTACTGCTATTTAATGATCCATGTCTCACAACATGGATTAGTACTAAGGGGTTCTTACGACACCCCAAAAATTCTTTATCTTTAAAAAGCTCGAAATTTTAAACTAAATGAATTAAAACTAGTCGCAATAAAACTCGCCAAACCTTCTTACTTCGACAACCAAACTTTGGAGAAACCCCACCATAGTGGATGTGTGGCTCTTTCCTCACATATTACCCTACACTCTTTGCCCTCTACTTTCCCTGTAATTAAGTGATTAGGTGGTTAGAATTATGCTCGAAAATCAAAGTGTTAGAATCTTGTCAAACTTAGCTTCAGATTGAAGAGATCATCATTCTGAATCCAATGGTGTGAACGACACTCAAATCCGTATTCGTATGAAGAAGTTAGAGTAAGTCAAAGCTCAAATTCGACTTGCCTACATGGTAGGATTGGGATGATGTGGCAAGTTCTTCAGCAAGTATGGAGGTGCCAAGTTGCAGCCTGCCATTGGCCATCACAAATTGCATATTGTAGCAATAGGTGGAAAGGGTTCTTCAAATCATCCCTTAGTAGGTTGGGTTGCAATACAATCAAATTCTAATCGTAATTGGTGAAAGGGATTGGTGAACAAGTATTGGCCTCGGCACCAGTGCAGTTTGAGTTCTAGACAAGATACATTATTGTGTTGTAGTTTATGTTCTAACGAGTCCTTGATATCGCATCACAAATCTTTCATTGTGTTAAAGAGCCCATAGCTAATTACCGAATGCGATGAGTGATATGACCCCAGACAGTGTTCCACATATATCGCATCACAGTGTTCCACCACTAAAACAAGACCTTCCACCCGCTTGAACTCACTAATTGTGATTTGCAATATGATCCATAGGATATGGCCCGCGGTGCTAAGAAATTCTTGTCCGGTTAGCCAGTTTTGGGGCTAATTTGTAGTTTTCTGCCGGATTTCAAGCGTTTTGTGGAAAGAATAGTGGGAGAACTGGGAGAAGTCATATCTCCTTCCGTTCCTATCAAAAATTGATACAAAAATAGTCAATCCTAGTAGTTTTGAGTACTCTGAACTCATTGAGATAGGTTTAAGAGGCATATGAACAATTGAAACACACTTTTGATTTAATTTGAGAATAATAGAGAGGCCCAAGCCATTGGAAGCTAAAACAAGGAGACATATCTCATGAGGGGTGAAATCCTTTATCATGTGCTTGTTGTGTATTATATTTTGATGTTCTTTGTTGTTATATTACTGTTTTTTAGCATATGCTTTTATGTTAAACCTTTTATAACATTTAGATAAGCAACTCTCATGAGAATCTATTAATTATGAAAAAACGTGAATCCTTAAGCACTCAAACAAGAAAATGGTAAGAATCTTGGGTTTATTTCTAATTGGTAAATTAACACAACATTACTAATATCCTCCAATTCAGATCAAGTTGGTATCAGTGCTCTAGTTTTGCTTACTAGATTTTCTTTGTTAAAGAAGGGTTTAATTGTTTGCAAGTTTATGTCAAGCTTACAAGGTTAAAGCTTAAAAAAGGTGAAGGAAATATGGTTGAAATCCCTAAAGTTGAGTCAATTGGAAGAAGAACAAGGTTACCAAAGTATTCTACACCAGTTTAGCCTCAAGTTGCAGAAGTTGCAGCTGAGATTCCAACACCAGTACAGCCTCAAGTTGTAGTTGAGCCTTGAGAGACTATGCCTCATGAAGGAGAACCTATCATGATACCAGATGAGAAGACCTTCAGAAAGGATTTCTTTAATATGGTAGAGATGGTTAATGTCCTCTATGAAGAGAGGAATAATGGATTGCAAGGGGAAGTCTCCAAACCTCTCAATGGATAAGGTTCTTCAGGAGGAGGTAATGGAAAAAGAGGTAATGGGAATGGAGGCAAAGATCCACCATCTCCACCATCTTCTTCATCTTCTTCTTCAGAAGCATCATCACACTCTTCCATAAATATCGCCATTACTCATACTCATCATCATTCTTCGAAAGGAATTGGTAAATCACATTTTTTGAAGCTTAATGTTAAATTTGAGTTACCTATGTACAATGGTGAAGTTAATGTAGAGAAGTTGGATAACTAGATTCATTAGTTTGAGGTGTATTGTAGAATTCAGAACCTTCAAGAGGATGATATCAAAATTTAGTTGGCTTAATTGAGAATGGAGGGTGTGACACTTGTGTGGTGGGAAGCAAGGACTCAAAACAATATCAAAAAACATCGTAAGATCTCTATTTCTTGGTCTGATTTCATTGCTACTATAAAAAGATAGCTCTACCCTTTAGCTCATATGCAGGTATCCATTATGAATTGGAAAAATTTCAAACAGTTGAAAGGTTAAAATGTGCAAGAATATATTCAAGAGTTTAGGAAAAGAGCTCTTATGCTAGAAGTAGACTTACAGCCATAAGATAGCTTGCTGAAATACATATGAGGGTTGCATAGCTATCATTGACATACCATTCTTATGCTCAATCCCACGAATATTGATGAGGCATGTGTTCAAGCTACACACCTCGAAAAAAGAGGGAAAATATATATAGGAACAAGGTAGGAAGAAGCCATTGTAGAGTGGTGAAAAAGGGAAGAAGTTTAAGAGAAAGCAGCAGAAAACTGCTTCTGTTAAGAAAGAAGGGGAGAAGCTCGTGGGAAATAATTGTTCCAAGGAGGGACATGATGAAGCCCATTGCTAGAAGCTTCATCTAGAATTACGATTGAAGAAATTTAACAATAAAGGGAAACAAAAGACCAATGCTGTTGCACAACAAGACTTGGGTTCTGACTCAAGAGATGAAACCAAGATCGCAACCACAGTCACCAAAGGGAAATCCGTGGCAAAAGCAAGCAAAGAGACAACCATGGCAAGCACCAATGTAGCAAATAATTCCCATATCATTTCAAATGAGGAAAAATGAATCGGGTTGTTCCATATTTGAGTTATTTCCAAACATACAAAGAGCGATACACTATTTGACAGTGGATCTAATACCAACTTAATTTTTGTGGATTTGGTTAAGAAAATGAATTTGGAAACCATGCCTTATCATAAACTATATCCAATGGGTTGGATAACAAAGTATTCTAATTTTAAGGTCACACGGAAATGTTTTTTCAGCTTTGAAATCACCACTAATTTCATTGATGAAGTTGAATTAGATGTTGTGCCATTGGATATCTCAGGGATTGTATTGGGAAGCCCATATCCGTATGACAGAGAGTTTTTTTCCACATATTTGAGAGCAAATACCATTTGTTCAAAGACGGAGTGGAGTCCATTGTGAAAGCTCATCGTAGAAATCTTGGTTTGTCTTTGGCAAGTGTAGGGGAAATGAAGCAACTGGTCAATTCTAGCAAGACTCTCGTGCTCCTTATTATTAAGCAAAAGAATGACATGGAGTAGGAATACTTTGCTAGCTATGATGTGAAGCTGAAAGTTGAATTGGTTGATGTGGCCAATCAATATGGAGACATGTTTCAAGAACCAAAGGGATTGCCACCAAAAATAGGAATTCGGCACGAAATTCAGCTACAACAGTACTGTCCACTCCCAAACATCGGAATGTATCAATTATCAATTCTGGAAAGCTCAGAAGTTAAGAAACAATTCTAGGAATTTCTAGATAAAGGAGTAATTCATCCTTCTACTTTGCCATGTGGTTCACCAATTGTATTGGTACCCAAGAAATATGGAACTTCGTGCATGTGTATAGATTATCAAGCTTTGAATAAGATTACAATAAAGAATCGATACCTACTGCCCATAATAGATGATTTGTTAGATTAGTTGAAAAATGCAAAGTATTTCACGAAATTAGACTTGAGAAGTGGATATCATCAAGCTAAAATAACTGAGGATGAAATATGGAAGACTGGTTTTAAAACCAAACAAGGATTGTTTGAGTGGCTCATTATGCCTTTCAGTCTTTGTAATGCTCAAACTACATTCATAAGAGTTGTGAATGATATTTTAAGATCATTTAATGATGATTTTTTAATTATCTATTTAGATGATATTTTTATATTCAGCAAATCATGAGAAGGAATGTCAAGCATGTTAGGAAAGTGTTGGATGTCTTGAGGAAAGAACAATTATTTCTTAATATGTCTAAATGTGAAATTGGGAAAACTTTCGTAGTGTATTTGGGCAACATAGTTGGTAGAGGTGAGCTGAAGATTGACCCCTATAAAGTTTTGGTCATTATGAATTGGCCAATACTCAAATCAGTTACATAAGTAAGGAGGTTTTTAAGAGCAACACAGTGCTTGAGGAAGTTCATTTCCAATTTGTCTTCCATAGCAGCTCCACTACATGTGTTGACCAGTGTGAAGGTTGCCTTCCAGTGGGGAGGAAAACAACAAAATGTATTTGATACTTTGAAACAAAGTATCATTTCAACCCTAGTTTTATCATTTCCAGATTTGAAACAACCATTTGAAATAAAAACATATGCAAGTGACTATGCCATGGGTGCAATTCTTTTACAACATGGTAAGCCCATTTCATTTCATTCTGAAATTTTTAATGGTGTTGTTATTAATTATCCTACGTATGATAAATAGATTTATGCATTGGTACAAAGTGTGAAGAAATAGAAGAATTATTTGATGGGAAAAGAAACCATTATTCACAACGATCATCAACCTCTACAATATCTGCAACCTCAAACCAAATTGTAGCAGTCAAGGCAGTTTCGTTGGATGGGATTTTTACAGAAATTTCACCTGGTAATCAGGTGCAAGAAAGGAATTTATAATAGAGTTTCTGATATGCTTTCTAGACTAGTTGTAAATGTAGTCATTTTACTCAACAATAATTCTGCTTTGCCTAAAAGTTATGTTGAACAATACAGACAAGATGCTAACTTTCAAGAGGTGTATTTAAACTTGAGTCAAGGCCACCAAGTTGAGGAATTATACTACCATGTACATGATAATCTGTCATATCATTTGGGAAAACTTTGTGTTCCACAGGGAGAGCGAGTAAATGTGACAAGGGAAGCACATACTTCTCTTATTGCTAGACATTTCAGTGTAAGTAAAACAGTGAAAAATTCTCAGAGTTATTTTTACTAGCCTCATATGCTTGAAAGAGTGTCAAATTTTATTAGAGGTTGTTCATTGTGTGTAGTCAGTAAGCCTAGTAATAGGAAACTAGGATTTTACACACCACTTCTAGTGCCTTTACAATCATGGGAAAGTGTTTCTATGAATTTTGTACGAGGTATTCATTTATCAAGGAAAGGTCATGATTATTTGTATGTAGTTGTGGACAGGTTCAGCAAGATGTGCATGTTACTGCCTTGTAAAAATCAAATTACAGTTGAAAAAACAACTCAACTTTTCTTTCGAAATGTATGGGTTCATTTTGGATTTCTTACTTCTATTGTAAGTGATCACGATTCTCGATTTGTTGGGAATTTTTTATCAAGATTATGGAACATGATGGACACCAAGTTGAAAAAAAGTACATCCTTTCATCCACAAATAAATGGTCAAACTGAATTGGTTAACAAGACAGTCATTCATTTTCTAAGAGGATATTGCAGCACACATCCTAAGTTGTGGGATGAACAGTTGCATTATCTTTAGCATGCTTACAACCAAGAAAAACACTCTTCTACTCCAACTTCTCCTTTTCAGGCATGTCTTGGTTATTTACCTAAATTGCCTTTGGATTTCCTCTTTGGGAAAGATGTAGTTGTAGATGGACATAGTGGCATAGATAGAGCAAAGAAATTCATTGAGAAAATTCAGTTGATTCACCAAACAATTCAAGAACAACTAGAAAAGAGTAAAGGCAAGTGTAAGGCAAGGCATGATAAGCATTGTGTGGATCATTAGTTTCAGGTAGGTGATGAATTTTGGATTTACATCATCAAGGACAGGCTTCAAGGTCAACGTAACAATCTGAAACCAATTCGTTATGGTCCATTTAAAATTCTAGAAAAGATTGGTAATAATGCTTTCAAGCTTGATTTACCTTCATATATGCAAATATATTTCATTGTTAATCTTTAAAATTTGAGATTATATGAACCTCCTTTGATTGAGTATCAAGGAGAGAATGTTAAAATTCCATCTATTAAATACTTTTCTCCAGAATTCCTTGATGTGCTTTAGCAAGACACTATACTTGACAGAAGGACAAGGACAACAAAAAGGGGAAGCATTGATTATCTTAGGGTGGGTCTCAAAGATAAACATCCATCAAAATCCAAATGGATTAGAGTGGGGAAGGTGAGACAATAGTAAACTCATCTGTTAAATAACTGAAAGTGATCATTTTGGGGTCCAAAATGCTTCCATTGGGGAGGAGTGATCAGGTGCTCAGAATTATGCTCAAAAATCAAAGTGCCATAATCTTGTCACACTTGGCTTCCGATTGAATATCTCGTCATTTTGAATCCAATGGTGTGAACGAAACTCAAATATGAGTTGGTATGAAGAAGATAAAGCAAGTCAAAGTTCAAATTTAACTTGCCTGCATGGCAGGATTGGTATTATGTGGCAAGGCCTTCAGCCAATAAGGATGTGCTAAGTGGAAGCCCACCATTGGAAATCGCAAATGGCATATTATAGTGGTAGGTGGAAAATGTGTCTCAAATTGGCCCCTTGTAGGTTGGGTTCCGATGCGATCAAATCACTTTCACAATCAGTGAAAGGGATCAGTAGATAGATATCAGCCCCAACACTAGTGCAATTTGAGTTCCAGATGCAATACCTTATTGTGTTGCAGTTATATGTTCTAGTGGGTTTGTGATATAACATCGTAAATGTTTCACTATGTTAAAGAGACCATAATCAATTACTGAATGCGACGAGCGATAAGACCCCAAATGTGATGTTTCTTTATGCCACAGTTTAATATTTTGTTGGGTTTTCCTAGATCACATCGCAATGTTCCATTGCTAAAACAAGACCTTCTACCTACCTGAACTCGTCGATTGCAATTTGCAATATGACTGATAGGATATGGCCTACAGTGCAAAGAAATTATTGCTCGGTTAATGGATTTTGGGGCTAATTTGTAGTTTTCTGCCGAATTTTGAGCGTTTTGTGGAAAAAATAGTGGGAGAACTGGGAAAAGTCATAACACCTTTAGTTCTTATCCAAATTTCATCCAAAAATAGTTAATCCTAGTACTTTTGAGTGTTCTAAACGCATTGCGACAAATTTCAAAGGCATCTGAGCATTGTAAACACACTTTTGATGTAATTTGAGCATAATAGAAAGGCCCAAGACATTGGAAGCTAGACCAAGCAGACGTAGCCCAGGAGGGGTGAACTCCTTTATCATGTTCTTGTTTTGTGTTATATTTTGATGTTATTTGTGGCTATATTGTTTCTATTCATCATATGTTTTTATGTTAAACTGTCTATAACATTTACATAAGAAACTCTCATGGGAATCTATTAATTATGCAAAAGTTTTGAATCCTTAAGCACTTGAAAAATAAAATGATAAGCATCTTGGGTTTATTTCTAAATGGGGAATTAGCACAACATTACTAATCTACTCCAATTCATATCATTAATATCACACATAAAACTTGTGAAAGAAACTATGCTCTAATCCCTTTAGCATCTCCCCGACAATGACGCCAAAAATGTTGGGGAAATTATATGTGTTATAATTCCAAGATTAAATTGTCAATATGTGGTGTTAAGACTTAGAGGCACAAGTGCAGGTAACTTAGGGTAAAAGCGTTTAATCTAAACTAACAACTAATAGTTCTAGAATAAGGTGTTGAATAGAGTATGAAATTATTGTTCTTAAATTAATTTACAGAATCATAATTTATGTTTCTAAACCAATTTACAAAATTAAGTACAAAACAAAATTTCTAGTTTTAAATCAAAATCATTCTACAACTTAAGTTTTCCTAGATTAGAACCAATATGAATTAACACACGTAGTTTCAAAAATAAATCTAATTAAATATCACTATGAAACTAGGAAATAACAAACTATATACTCTAATGATTAACCAAGCAAATAAAATATCACTCTGTAAATGACATACAATTTCTAAATAATTATTAATACATAACCTATACTAAATAATAACACTATGTCTCTAATCGGTTTTGAATATTAAAACAAAGTATAAGTGTTATAGACATTTTTGGGAACTTAAACCCCGATCATAAATGTCCATAAACAAAGGGCTTCTAAGTCCCTAAAAGTGTTGCTTCACTACCTAAAGGAACAAGGTCAGCTGATTACATCATCTCCCAGAAGTTCTCCACTGAAAATTGCTCATAAATGGTCAAAACTGGACCATATTGAAAACTCAATGCAGAGGGTGCGATGCATATCACCTTCCTAGTGTACAAGGTGTGATGCATACTGAATTACTCCTTTGTAGGGTGTGATGGTCAAGAATGGACAAATGGTAGGGCAAAAATGCAAGGTGGAAGATCATGGAATTTTCCAGAAGCTTCCCCTCTGACACTTGCCTCTCTATTTTCGACCAGGGATGAGTAAGAGATCATCATTCTCCAAGTGGATGCAGGGAATATCAGAGAGAGGACACTAATCAAGATCCCATAAGATGACTCACCTCTCTGTACTCATCTATATATGGATCCCTCATCACAGAGATCGAGAGGCTCGAATTTTGTATCTTATAGAGAAGTGTTGTTGGTTTTCTGGTGTACATTCATAGTGTTGGGTGATCTAAGCTTTGCTTGAGGTGAAGAAGGGCTTCCTAGCTGGAGGATGATGCTGGGTCAGAGCATATGGTTGTAATCCTCTTGCTAATTTTCATCTTAATAAAGCTATTCTTGTTCTCTTCCATATTCTTGTGTACTTGCTTATATATGCATTTATATGGTTAATACACAGCTGATCCTGTATTATTTATGAATTTAGATCTTTTCTTCTTCAATAGTAGTATGTTGCTATGATTCCACAGGTTCTTTTGAAGCTAGGAAGACGAAGAAGAAGCGGCGAAGTTCTATCAAGAAGGAGAGAAAATCAAGCGCAAGACTCAGGTTGGTCTTCTTGGTTCTCCTATCGATCCCAATGCACTGAACATAGCATTTGAGAAGATTGACTGCCGTACCGTAAAAAGTATTCTACAGTTTTGCGATTGGATTGGTAATCCTCTCTGCCTAGATCTCCAGAGAAGTTCATTTTGCTCCTTTTCAGACTCCTTAAAGGAAAAGGTCCTCTGAGCACTTGTCACTTCAGGCTTAATAAAAATCGAAGGCGACTAGAGTCATCTTTTGTTTTTTCTCGACTCTTTAAAATTGAAAAAACAAGTAGTGTCAAAGCGTCTGAAAATTTATTTTAAATCAGAATAACATCACAAATTCTGCCATTGGTCTTTAGGTTGAGAAAATGGAGTCTACCAACCCAGTATTTCCCCTTGGAGGAAATCCTAGTCCCTTCTCCTCTTGGGGAGATGTTGGTGCACCCCATATGGCCACTTTGTCACTTCCAGGATTGACAATTGGTTTGCCTGTTTGGCTCTTCTCTACCTCTGTCGTTCAGAATCCCGTAATTCCTGAACAGTCAAATCAGCAACTAGACGACACTAGAGTTGCCTCCCAACCTTCTACTTCGTCTGATTCTCCCTCTCCTCCTTCCTCCTCACTTGATAAAGCCGATAAAGCTAAAAATCAAGTAACTGAGAAGAAGAAGAAGCAGAAAGAGAAAAAGGGAAAGAAGAAAAAGGAACCAAAATCGAAAGGGAGCAACCAAGTGTCGTCTAGAGAAAATCCTCACACCTCACAGTCAAAACCTAAATCTCCTTGTGTCATTTGCAATGGAGACCACTATCACCGAGATTGTCACTGCATCCCTCGGATCTTAAGGGGCTGGTCTCCTCGTTTGCGCAATCCGGTGGCGTCAACCTCTGGCGATCATGTTGAATGCTCACCATCAACCAGTGAAAGTGAACCACATGGACAGAAAAGGAATCCTAGATTTCCTTGTAAGTTGCGTGAAGGCAATCACGTCGTCCACCATTGTCCCTTCCTTGACGAGGCTAAAAGAGTTTTGGATGATTGTCTGGTTTCACCGCTACGACTTCCTCTTGGATATAAAAAACTCTTGCCAAGTCCTCCACTGGTTGAAAATCTGGCTAGCCCATCAGTGTGGTCGGCTGAAGCGTCTATCATTGAAAATGAACCCTCTGAATCCATACCAGATGAAAGTCAAAGGGTCGATACGGCAGTTGACCCGATCTTGCCTTCAGAGTGTTCATCTTCGAATGATACCGTCACTAAAGAGAAAGAGAACGACACCATTCAAATTCTTTTCGTCAACATAGACTCTGATGAGTTTGGGGGCAGTCCTCCCATTCCTTTATTGTAGGAAGGAAGTTCATCAGAGTCATATCTGGCCGTCTATTCGGTCCCACCACTAAGCAACCTAGTTGTTTCCTTCGACTGGAATCTACTAGGCAGACCCCGTTTACCAGCCAGTGTACCATTCAGAATTATTGTACAAGCTTACAAAATGGTCATGGTTGGTACCATCATTGATGAAGGGGCTTCTGTGAGTATCCTTTACTCAACTACTTGGAAAGTGCTTGGTTCGCCATCACTTTTGCCTGAAATGAGAAATTCAACAGGCTTCGACAAAGGAACCAGTGGACCTTTAGGGATCCTTCCAAATGTGCCCATTACTTTGAGAAGGAAAAATGTTCACATGAACGTTATGGTAGTTCAAGGACCTTTAGATTACAATGTACTCCTTGAACGTGACTATATTTATTGCATGGGAGCCATCGTCTCCTCACTCTTTAGAGTAATTTGTTTTCCGCACGAAGGCAGAATGGTCAAGCTCGTAGACCAAATGTCATTCCCCGGTTCAGCTCATTAAAAAATGAACGGGTAAATAACCATTGTGAATGCCTTATCGCCAGCTTTTGAGCCTTGGTCGTGTTCTTACCATCACCTCCACTCTGTTTTTAGCCGATCATTCACCCCCATATGATTTTTTACCCCTTCGAGGAACATCTGCGAAGAGTGATTCTGCTAGCCATCCTTGTAACACTGATGTGATTGGAAAATTCCAAACCTTACCTGGAATCAACTGCTACCCGAAACTATCACTCATTCCTCGAAAATGAGTCTTCTTTAAGCTCTTTTCACCTGACTCGTAAAATATGAAAAGATTGTCGAGCGATTGGCCTCTCCGGCTCATTAAAAGGCGTCGGAAGTGTTATCCCTCCTCTAGATTTTAATATTTTTGGACCTAAGGGATTATTACACAAAAAGATCGAGCGCTTGTCTTGTTTAGCTCGTTAAAACTATAAAAAATTCATCCCTTTTGTATTATTTTACACTTTTTCGGACTCAAGGGATTATACAACGAATAATAATCTTCGGAGTCTTCTTTCTGTTTCTTTCAGACTCTCTAAAATTGAAAGAGACCGAGTTATCTTTGTCGTTAAAGTCGTTAAAACTAAATAGTGACAAACTCATCCAACAGGACAAGAACAAGTTTCACTGTCACTAGGCTTGCTAAACTATAGCGACAGGTTCACCCAAAGGGCGGATTATAGAACAATCATATGTTATCCTCCTCAAGCTTGACAAAAATAAAGAGGTACTGGTTAGCAATGTCTGGGGAAAATTGGGAAGAAAACAAGAAGAAACTTTATTGGTAGCAAGTCGCTCTTGAACATGACACTTTCCTTCTGCATCCATGCCGGGTTGGGTTGTTTCGTTCACTGGTCTTCACCATTGGTCCGTCACATCATCCATCTCTGGGGTTAACACTACCAATCCATCATCAGTGTCGCTGATATGTTCAAGGGAATTCATTCACACAATTCACCTGAGTCTCACCCACTACAATACATTCATGCTTCATTCCTTCATGACCGCCACCCTGAACCCCATACCGTCAGTTTTTTTTTCACCTCCAAAATCATTTGCTTCGTTCTATGTTGTTGATGTGGGATTCATTAAGGCCCTCTTGTGACGGGTCGCTTATTGTCGACATTAGCTCATTATCCAAGGAGTTGACTTAGGAACAACCCTTTCATTACTTTGAAGCTTGCATGCCTTAATGGCAAGTTTCTCACTTTCAGCGACAGGTTTACATCAATGGCCTTCGACTGAGAGATTTTGCATGGTGTTCGATGCCAAGTCATTTTTCACACCATGTGAATTGTACTGTAGTACCTTGAGGGTCATTATCATTATTGGTGATTCCTCCCGCGCTTGTTAACAGCTTACATCATTGGCTGGTAATCAGGCAATGTCTTTCCATGTTCGACTCCAAAACATTTTTCACATGGATCGACTTGTACTCTGAGTGAAGATTGGCCAAGTTTGAAGACCCTGGATCTAGTTTCATCCATCCGAGCTGCGATATATTTAGGAATATAAAAACATCCAGTGTACATCATTGTCGAACATATGATCATCCAAATCAAAGGATGATGTGTCCATATCATTAGTCTGTCACACAGACAATCATCTGTCCTATGTACATGAAAATGAGTTTATAAAGCTGAGCATGGGAATGCCCGCCTCAGCTAGATCATGAAAAAATGTTGTCAAATAATTTATTGTATTGTATCTTATTACAGGTCGCCTCCCATCTCAGAAAAACTTTAGATCCTCATAGTAAAGCATTTCACCCAACATCAAAAACGATTAACGACCTCATGCTTTAGGGGGCAACTGTTGTAAACATTTTTGGGCACTTCAACCCCAATCATAAATGTCCATAAACTGAGGGCTCTTAAGTCCCTAAAAGTGTTGCTTCACTGCCTAAAGGAACAAGGTCAACTGATTACATCATCTCCCAGAAGTTCTGCACTGAAAACTACTCATAAATGGTCAAAACTTGACCATACTGAAAGCTCAATGCAGGGAGTCTGATGCATATCATCTTCCTAGTGTACAAGGTGCGATGCATATTGATTTTCTCCTCTGTAGGGTGTGATGGTCGGGAATGGACAAATGGCAGGGACAAAAATGTGAGGTGGAAGATCATGGAATCTTCTAGAAGCTTCCCCTATGACACTTGCCACTCAATTTTTGACCAGGGATGAGTAAGAGATCTTCATTCTCCAAGTGGAAGCAGGAACTATTAGAGAGAGGACACTAATCAAGATCCCAAAAGATGACTCACCTCTTTGTAATCATCTATATATGGATCCCTTATCACAGAGATCCAGAGGCTGGAATTTTGTAACTTATAGAGAAGTGCCATTGGTATTTTGGTGTATATTCATAGTGTTGGGTGATTTTTCTTTGCTTGAGGTGAAAGAAGGGCTTCTTAGCTGGAGGATGATGCTGGGTTAGAGCTACTCATGGCTTTAATCCTCTTGCTACTTTTAATCTAAATAAAGCTATTCTTGTTTCCTTCCATATTCTGGTGTATTTGTTTATATATTCTTGTATATGGTTAATGTAAATCTGATCCTACATTATTGATGAATTTAGATCCTTGTTTCTTGCATAGTAGTATGTTGTTGTGATTCTACAGGTTCTTTTGAAGCTGAGCAGACAAAGAGCGAGCGACAAAACTCTATCAAGAAGGAGAGGGAATCGAGCGCAAGACTCAGGTTGGCCCTCTTGGTTCTCCTCTCATCTATTTTCATAAAAGGAATTAATAGTAGACTTTGATTGTTTGTTTCTAAGATAGCCACCCATCTTAGTGGGAATAGCAGCATCCATGTGGACACTATTCTCGTATAACATGGAAGCAGATCAATTAGTGTTTTCAGAAAGTGGAGACAAAGGAGAATCATGAGGTGGAGCTATGGAGATGGATAAAAATCATGGGGAGAAGCAAATAGATCAGGCCTCAATCATCCCTCCAGACAAGGAAGAAATGACCAGAACAGGGCTCAGCAATGAAAGTTTGATCCAGGAGCCAATGAAAGGACCATCAGCTTCCACAAGTACCATCCCCATTGAAGACATTGTGGGTATGAGATTAGACTCAAGTAACCCATCTTTATCTCCTTCTGAAACTAAAGATGATTGCTTGATTACTAGTTCACATCATAAAAAATGTATGCTTGATGATCAAATTCATGTTGAAAACCTCATAGTTGTTATCCCCTCCCTAGATCTGAATCGTGAAGATGATCTGAATGAGGAAGTTAAACCAAATTTTGCCTCTCTTACATGTCACTATAATCTTCGGCCTTTAGATAAAAAACCTGTACTTTTAGGATCGATTGGCGGAATAGGTTGAACATCCCCTCAAAGCTTAAAAAGAAAAGTGAGGGGCAGGAAATCCTACTTATCTAAAGCACAAGTTAGAGCAAAGTTTGATGTGGCAGACAGGAAACAAATGTCAATCCATGGGGTGCTTAGAGCAGTGTTTCCCCAAGAGAATGTAATCAAATGATTTTGTTATCTTGGAACTGCAGGGGTTTAGCCAGTTAACCCAGAAAACTTGCCTTAAAGGAGATGGTCATGAGTTCGAAACCGGATTTTATTTTACTACAAGAGACCCTAGGTAAAAGTATAGAAGTAGAAACAACACTAATGTCTCTGCTCTCGGGCTGGCTTTTCATAGCAATGGATTCAGTCGGCCACTCGGGAAGTTTGGCTATTGGATACAGAGAAGGAAGAGTGAGAATCATAAACTAATGGGGTATGGATCATGCAAGGGGAATGGAGATTCAATCTCTAGAATTTGGCTTCCCTTTTACGATCCTAAACATTTATGGGCCCTGCCAGTGGAGGATGAACTTATGGAATGATCTTCTGTCAAAATCTATTATGGTAAGCCACAATATGGTCTTGGGTGGAGACGTAAATTTCTCAATAGGAAGCGTCGAGGCCTGGGGACCTACGGCAGGAGAGGACCCTCTATCAGACTTTTTTTTGAATGCGATAAATTCCCATAATCTGATAGACGTTAACCTTATCAAGCTAAAACCAACTTGGAGGAATCGAAGAGTTGGAGAAGCTAGAATTGCTAAAATATTGGATCGTTTTCTCTTAAGTGAAGATATGGCTACCAATATTCCAATGTTTCAGCAATGGGTGGGAGAGGGAGGGAATTCATATCATTTCCCAATCTTTCTAGAGCTATCCAAACCTCCTAGGAAACCAACAGCTCCTTTCAAATTTAATGCATCATGGTTGCAAGAGGAATCCTACAATAAGTTGTTTAGTGAGACCTGGAATCATCCAGATGGAAGTTCTCAGGAAGGGAAAGGATTCCAGCTCATGGAAAACTTAAAAAGGCTAAAGAAAGCAACTATTGAATGGGAAAAATCTAGGAGGCAAAGACATAACGATGAATTAACCCAAATCCATGAAGAGCTCTGGGGATGGAATGTATGGAGGCAGATGGCTACGCATCGCAGGAGTCAAAAGAGAAAATCTTATTGCTTGAAAAACATAGGGACCAAATTCTACTGGCAAGAGAGGAGGAATAGAGGTTGAAGAGTAGGGCAATATGGCTGAAAGCCGGGGATGAAAACATGAGATTTTTTCATAACTATGCAAAAGGGAGGAAAAATTCGAATACTATTTGGAAATTAAAGAATGAGGAGGGCAGAGAGGCAAACACTTTTGAGGAACTCTCGATTCTGGGGAGAAATCATTTTTAGAATCTATTTGCGGATCAAGGAGAGATCACAATAGCATAAGTAATCCAGACTGCCCAATGTTTCCCTCGGTATGTAGAGGAGGAAGAAGCAGAGAGCTTAATGAACGAAGTTTCAAAAGAGGAAGTTGAAAGTGTTATCAAATCAATGGCAAAAGACAAGAGTCTAGGCCCGGATGGGTGGACCATAGAACTATTTCAACACTTCTTTGATCAGATTGGGGTAGAATTAACAGAGGTAGTGGAAGAGTTTAGGAAAAAAGGAGAGGTATATAGTCCATTCAATGCAACTTTCATAGCACTTATACCAAAGAAGGAAGCTCCAAATTCTTTTGAAGACTTCAGGCCTATCTCCCTCTATAACAGTATATACAAAAGCATCGCTAAAGTGATTGCAGTTCGAATAAAACCAATCCTTTCAAGATGTATCACCAATGAGTAGTTCAGTTTTTTGGATGGCCTTCAGATTCACGAAGCTATAGGAGTGGCACATGAAACTATTCACAGTGTCAAGCAGATGAAGAGGAAGGGAGCAGTGATTAAAATTGACTTGTTGAAAGCTTATGATAGAATTAATTGGATTTATCTAAGGATGCTCCTCACCCATTTAGGATTTAAATATGATTTCATCACGTGGATAATGGGATGCATCTCTAGTGTCAGCTTCGCAATTCTAATAAACGGTGCAGCCTCGACTTTTTTAAAAGGTTACAGGGGATTAAGACAAGGTTGCCCCCTGTCACCCCTGCTCTTCCTTCTGGTGGCAGAAGGATTGAGTCAGCTGATCTGCTTGGCCAAAAGGGAGGGAACAGTAAAAGGACTGGAAGTAGCAGTCAACATGTACATATCCCATCTCTTGTTTGTAGACGACATCTTACTGTTCACCAGTGGAAACCTGAATGAAATTAAGGAATTAAAAAACATTCTTGACCTCTTCATGAAAGCGACTGAATGCAAATAAATTACAGGAATTCCCAGCTAATCACGGAAGGATTAGATAGGCTTGAGAAAAACCATATCACATCAATTCTTCCCTTTGATGTGCTCAACATGGAGAATCCTTTCAAATATTTAGGTTTTTGGCTGAAGCCTAACGCTTACAGGAAACAAGATTGGAACTGGCTGGTTGTAAAAATTGAAGCTAGAATCTCACACTTGAGCTTCAAATGGCTCTCAAGAGCAGGAAGATTGACCTTAATCAAATCTGTGTTACTAGCCATGCATGTCTATTGGGCTGCATTAACATGGGTCCCAAAAAGGATTCTAGATAAGATAAAAAGAATTTGCAGTAGATTTCTCTGGGCAGGCTCAAAGGAGGACTCTGTACTTCCATGGGTATCCTGGGAAAAGGTGGTAAGACCTAAAGAATGGGGAGGATGGGGGATAAAAAATCTCTCTGATTTCAACATCTCTCTGGTAGCAAAATCAGGATGGAGAATAATCAAAATGGAAAATCTATGGACAAAAGTGGTGAAAAGGAAATACATAGATCCTACTCCTTTAGAAGAATGGATCATGAACCCAATCAAGAAGGAGAAAAATGCTTCAGTGGTTTGGAAAGCCATAGTGGAGGCTTTCAAGGTGATTGAACAAGGTCTGGCTTGGCAGATCGAAAATGGGGAAAAACTGAGGATAGGGAAAGATTCTTGGGTTGGATGCAATGAAAAATTTGCCCTTTCCCCTGGGTTAATCAGACATCTAGAATCAAAAGGCATTTTTTCTCTAAGTCAGGTTGAGAAAATTGGTTTCTCTTCTATATGGGGGCAAGCTTGGAAATCTGGAGAAGATCTAGGTCTACAGCCGGCCTGGTGGAATGAGTGGAAGGTATACACCGAAGAGCTAACTAGATCAAACGTAAGGATAAAAGATAGATAGGATCAGCTGGTTTGGGCACATGCGGAAAATGGATCTTATTCCCCAAAATTCGGGTACAAATTCCTAATGACAAAAAAGGATGGGAGATCTGGAATGGTGGGCCAAACTAATATGGAAAATCAAATGCCCAGCAAAAGGCAGACTTTTCTTTTGGTGTATTCTAAAAAGGAAAATTCCTACATGGGATATACTTCAAGCTAGGTATAAACAAGGGTCGGGGAGATTTCCTTTATGCAAATCATAATCTGAAACCATAAGACATTTGTTTCTAGCTTGTCCATCTGTCAAAAAAGTTTGGGCGGAGGTCGGAAAGCTTATTGATAAACAAGTTGATTCGGAGGGGGAAAATTTTCAGGAGGTATGGGACAAATGTTGGTGCCAATATCCTGAGGGGAAACTGTGAAATTTACCACCCATCATCTACTAGGGATCTGGATTGCAAGGAACAGGAGTATATTTATGGAAAAAGAAACCACAGATGAATCAATAGCGATTCAATGCACTTCTATCTTGTCAAATATCCCTAAATCAGAGGAGGAAAGAAATCCTAGGCAGATAAGGGAGGAACAAATTAAAGAAGGAATCCCATGGGCCTATTTTTACGGGGCTTCACAGAACAACAAAGCAGGAGCAGAGATGATCATCCACCTAAATGGAAATTAGAATTTAAAAGCTTCAGTGGGTTTAGGCATGGGGACAAACAACTACGCATAACTCTCAGCCTTAAAACTCCTTCTATGCTGGCTCATTCACAGGAACATCCTCACGGTTCAGATCTTCGGAGATTCTTTAACTGTCATAAAATGGGTCAATGGTCAAAGTACATGTCAAAGTTATATGCTTAGACCTTTATTAGAAGAAATTCAGTCCTTGAAACTCTCTTTTAATGTGTTTTCAATATGCCATATTTACAGGGAGCGAAATGTTGCAGCAGACAACATTTCTAAGGAAGTTTGCAGCAGGTTATGGGTAGCTGGAAAATAGCGGAAGAATCTCATGGACAGATCCGTGTGTCGAATCAGCCATGTCACACATAGTGTTTTTACTTTTATCATTGCAGTTCTAAAGACTTTTATGTTATTTTAAAAAATGCTAGAAAACATACTTTTACTTTGAGATATAATGGAAACAAAGTTTTCCATAGTTTTTTGAATAGTTCTTCTATTTTCGTTTTGGGTTGTTTTCCTCTTAAGAGGAGGCCCAGGAAATAGAAAAAATTGTCATATCTAGATGGATATCATTTTTGGACTGTTTATAGTGACTGTTATGCTGAAAACGTAAACTGTGTGTTTGAAGTTCTACGTTTTTAGAAGATACTTTAGTCAGTTTTTTGATGCAGAAAAGGCTGTCTTTTTTGTAGCAGCTATATGAGATCATCATACAGCAAACGGAATGTGCAGGCATATACTTGTAACTTTTTATTATGCTTAATAAAAATTTCGCTTTTTTCCTTGGAAAAAAAAAGTATAAAAAGAGGTTTTATTTATTTACCATACCTCTAGTTTATTTATATTTTCATTTATTTACCATACCTTTTGAGTAAGTATAAAAAGAGGTTTTATTTATTTACCATCCCTCCACTTTATTTATTTTTTTATTTTTTTACACCCTTGCATGTATATAAGGTGACTTATGGAGTAAATATAAAAAACGTTTTATTTATTTACCATACATCTCCTTTATTTATATTTTTATTAATTTACCATACCTCTTTTATAAATATGGTAGTTGGCCCATATGATTCACTTAAATAAAACCTATTCCTGAAAATTGCGAATGGAAGGTTGTAACTCCTAATCTCAAGGGCTAAATTTACTTTTTTTACCCTCTCCCTTAAAATAAGGTGGGCTAACCTCCATACCTAATTTTTTTATAAAATAAATTTGAGGCAAGTTGTAAAAATGTATTATGATACAAATATTCACCCACCAAAAATTTAAAACCCCTTAATTTCGCGTAAGGGCGAAAATTTGCCCCTAATATTTTCCATGGCCTTCACTGATAACGTTTCCCAATTTCTTCCTTGCTACTCTAGAGCTTCCATCATGATCAATTTTATGAGGCAATGATTGGTAATGCAACTCTCTGGGTGCGAGGCTACCTTTACCGAGGCAACCATATGTTTCAAATTTTCCAATAGAAAATAGGGAAGATTAACCAATTGTCTAGGCTAAAGATGGATTAACAAAGGAAAATGATAGTTGAAAACTATCATCGAGTGCCCCTCACATGTAATGTAATTGATAATGAATAGGGAAACATCATTCCATGACTAAGGAAGGGAGAGGCAGTTAATTCCTCTTCCCTTCTTAACCAACTATTCTTCTCCCTCCAAGAATTCAGCTGTGAGAGTTGGGTCATTAATTTTCCAGTTGAACCACCTCTTCCATTTGGGTCGAAGTGTTGTTACTATGGAAATCACTTCCTCCGAAGTCTCCAGTCTTAGGCCTTTGACCTCTGTTTGATACCTGTTCAAATTTCGAGCAAATTCCAAAGCAACATTTTCATCCAACCCCCTGAGTCGTTAGAAAAATTCGATCCACCCTGCTTCTCTAAAAATTTGGTATGCTTTCAAGCATTTTTCCAAAGCCTTGGTGGAATCTGTTTCATGCCTCATTGTTGCTCCCCTCATCCTTCACTATTATAGACCCTTCACTAATTGCTGCAACGATCACTATGAATTTTCACCTGCTTGTCATCACAATTCTTGAAAAATATGTGCAATGAGGGTGCAAAGCTACATTGGGGCAGATATCAGGGCAATATGAAAGGATATCAAGTCAGAAAGTTGTGTGATATGGGTTATCATTTCATCATTAATTCAAAGGTGTGAAAATATAACTTGGATACGATTTGAATTAATGAGATAATAAATCATGCAATGTGGTAATGATTTAATGGGTATTGTCACTTCAAACTGAGTTATGTCACGAATCACAAAATGCTTCGTCATCCCTCAACTTAAATGCAAAGGCCTTCCTTGGCCCTCAAAATGAAATAACATATTAACTACCATAATTGCTAAATAAAGAAAAAAAACAATATTCCTTTTTTGAATGACTTACCGGAGGGTGATTTGATTGATGCTGACAGCGGAGTGTTGGTGATGGTGATTATTTAAGCAAACAACTGCAACTAGTTTCATGCGATAACCATCTCCATTAGACCGACTGCTATGTTGGCTTATAGGGGCTTGACCTAGGTTCAGAAGAGTTATTTAGCCCAACAAATCTTGCAGCTATTGGCCATTTTGGCAACAACCTGTGGACTGAGGTCTCACCCGAGGTAGTAGGGGAGGGTGCTAGAACCAGGTTTTCGCACCCTTGGGATGTCTTGATGCGGTCTAGAGGTTTCGCGTACCATTCCGTGGCTTCGTGCCACTCTGCTTCATGCAGATCTAGTCCTAGAATACTCCTTAATACTTATTAATGCGTTGTTTATAGATTCAATCTCCTTTTTATGGTCTTTAAGCAAACATTTATCCGAATTAACCAGTTTGCGCACTTAAAATAGATACAGATTCACATATATTCATAACATAAGCATATGCACATAGATCAAACAGTTATATTAACCATACATTAGCCAGATCCGTGATAATTTAGATTCAACACAAAATTTCATAATCAAATTATCTTTATTCAATTTCTTCACCCATACATCCAGATCCGTCCTGCACACTCAGCTGCAGGGGTCCACGTACACAGCTGCGAATGCTTCCAGGCCTCTGCACACACAGCTGCAGAGCCTCTATCTACTACCCACTACCCTCGACTCAGACTTACAGACGCTTCAATACTTTTCTTCTCAAAAACCTATTACATATCATATCCAAGATTCCATACCAAAAAGCTACATTCTACCCATAAAGCCTTGCTCTATTTATACCTTCCTATGGTCCATGGACTGACTTACTTTATATTATTCTATATTGTTTCTTGGGCAGACAACCCTTTGAATCAACTTATTTACAACTCGTGCTCCATGCACTTCGCGGAGTCGTTACAATATCTTTCCCAAAATTTCAGACTTTGAACCCCGAAACTGCTACATGGGCCCTTTTCTATCCAACAGTCCCCCAACACAATCATCGTGACTCGTCACGATTCATCGGCTAGTGTGACAATCTTCGCGCAGAGGTCAGAGAACAATTTTTGTGCTTCGCTGGTACTTGCAGCAAACTCATCCGCAATCTGCTGTATTTGTGCAACACGGGCCACCAACACATCAGTCTCTGTCGAAGCTTCTTTACCAGGTGCATACTCTGCCTGCATGTGTGCCACCTTGCGCTCAATGGTGGTGGAAACTGCGAACGCCTCATCAATCCATGGCTAGAGATGTTCTTTGATCACTGCTTCTTTCTGGTGGGTAGCATCAGCTTGGATTTTCAGAGCCTGGGACTCCTTCATCTAGGCCAAGCATTGTGTAACCACAATCATCTGCACAGTCCCCATAATATCATCGTATGCTTGTTGGAGCTCTCTTGCCTCAGTTTCTAGTAGCTGTGGGGTAGAATCTTCTTGGAGTGAAGTGCGTGTGATAAGTGCCTACGTCAACAAGTTAGTGCATTACTTCATGGATTGTGTGATATTTTCCCAGCCAAAGTTAATGATGTTCTTGTGCTTCTCGATGACCTCTGGGGGTGTTGAAGGTTGTGCCTATAGTTTCAGCTCGGCAATTTGCAAATTGAGCTCTACTTGAATCTTTGAGGCCTCCTCTTTTGCAGCACGGAACCCACTAAACAGCTTGTCGATTCGTACGCCAACAGGCAAGTCGGGCACAATCTCTAGCTCGAGGGCTCATGAACATGCTTCCTCCACCAGTTGCTCTACTTGTTGACTTTGTGCAACGACTTGGTCTCGTTGCATGCTCAACTGTTCTATATTAATTCTCTGTTCACTGAATACCTGTGTTGCACCCCTCTATCTGGCACGGAGCTCCATCGTGGCGTTGTCCTGGAGCTGGTACAAACTGTCACGCGGGAGGGCAGCCAAATTGAGTCCCATCCCTCGAAGACATCCTATCACACCTCGGTCCTCCTCATTTTTTGTTATCAATGCTCCTTTTGGAATTGCTATAGTATGAGCCAATTGGGCCTTTAGTAACTGCTCGATGGCTAACATTCCTGTACCGTCATGAGTAGTGGGGGTTCCCGTGTGTGCTGCCCATGTACTCAGTCCTTGTAGCTATGAGTGGAGCTCACCCAACACAATATGGTGCTCTGACATGGCGTCGTCAATTTCATCCTGAGTGGCTTCGCGAACGGTGTCCCTTATGTCCCCTAGGTCACCCTCAGTCAAGGTAGTCAGTTCACCATCCCATTTAGATGCCTTGGCCTTCTTCCGTGGCTTCGTTCATTTTGTCGGTGCTGACCACTTTAGGGGCGCACCCGTGGTGGTTGATGGTGTTCCTTCCGTCCCTGTCTCCATGGGTACCTTCTGATTGCTTTTGTCCTTTGTTGACGCAGCCCCTCCTGCTAGTGCTTTTTCTGTTGAAGTTTGCGCCGCCTCTTGGGCTGCACGAACCTCTGCAGAGTGATGTTCATTCCACTTTTGTTGTGTTGCACGCTTAGCTGCATCCTTTTGCTTTCGGATAGCGACCTCATTGTGCTCCTCTGCATTTGGTCCGTGCCATGCTGGTGGCCAAGTATCCAATATGACATCAATAGCGTCATCAATGGCAATGAAAGGGAGTGTGGTCCATGTCTGGTCAGGGTCCTTGCGTGCTTGTATGTAGATAAAGTGCATTTCTACTTTAAACTCAGCAATATGTTTCACCCTTTCATAGATTTCGGTGGATAGGCGGGGTAGCTCATTAATCCACTTTCGCACATTCGCATCCATCAATACCCAAAATATCTTGATGCCCTAGATTTGTACAATGTCCTTGTTGCCCATAGGGAAGCATATTTGGCGGCTTCTGGCCAATCCTGGTCCAAGGTGGGGAACTGGTTGTCTTTGGGTATTTTAGTGCTAACCAGCACAATGGACAGCAGCAACCACGCATAATGAAAGGTTTTTCCCTCCTCTTGGACCTCTCGACAGTTGGTCAGGAACTCTTCACAAAGGAATTGAGACCAACTGAACCAATCTCCAGCTGCACATTCCTCAGCGAGCGCAAAGACTATTGTTGGAACCTCAGTGCCATGGAATTTCCGCATCACTTTTCCAGCCAGCAACTGTGCAGCAACACAAACAACCTTATTTGAAATACTATCAATCACGTACCCGTGCTGCCCCTTCTCAAGCTTATATTTATTTTTCAGGGTTTCTATCATTGCTACATCACCACTCTTATCGACAATTTCCCTAGGGTCTATCCCTTCACAGGGAAGCTGTGAGATCCTATGAACGAGTTCGACGGTGATGCGGACAAGTTTGCTGATCCACAATATTCCATCATGGACCAAACAAAGCAACTGCCTGATGACCAATATGGTGATAGGGGGCCGGAGAAAGTGGGGGATGGACAAGAGATAGAGCAAACCGGCCTTGTCCACCTTTCGCACCCACTCCTTTGGCTGTAGGGTTGTAACTGTCCCTTTTGCACTCTGCTCCATTAGTGCATCAGTCGCTAAATGGGGAAATTTTGTTGTATCTGGCAAGTCGCAGTCTTCAAATTTCATTGTCGCAATCCGGCCAACCACCGAGCTTTCAACTGGAACTAATTTTGGAAGGGACAGGGTGAAGATTATATTATCAACTTCATCCAGATTAGTAGGTACCTTAACCTTCCCTTTGCTTGGAGGCACATACTTGGGCCATCGTACTGGCTGGATAGTATCCACATCAGGGTTTATTTCTTTGACATATGTTGGAGAGCCCACTTCCTCCTTGTCACTTTCAATTGTGACCGTTTTTCCCTTTTCTTCCATGGTGAGCTTACTAAAGTGCAAATGTCGCAGCGACCTTCTTACTTGTTCTGGAGTCTAGGAGTCCTTCTTGGTCCGTGGCGTCTGGGGTGATTTAGGGAGCTCGGCTACCTGTGGCGGGGGATTTTGTGGACTCACTTTGGTACGGTTTCTTATCTTGAGGAATGACTCTCGGTACTCCTTTGGTAGTGCCTGAAACCACGGGCTTTCCTCCATTTGTTTTACGTTCTTCTTTTCTGGAAACCAAGGCATTCTAATCTTCAGCTGAGCAACCTTAGCGTTGTGTCCCTTTTCTTGCATGTTATATACGGTTTCAAATTTAAAATCGGTCGTTCGCCCTCCTCGTGGCTCATTAATGTGATTTTGGCGGTTATCCTTATGCCTTAATTGCCCACCGCCCGCTCCAACGTGTCTTAATTGGGACATCTTATCATGAACCATACTTGCAACGGTCGCTTTCCATTCCCTCTCCATGGCATCGTAGCTCCTAGCGCACGGGTGCATCCTATGCAGTGGATTGTCCATGCGTAGCTTTTATGCAGCTTGTTTTATAGTCCCATGCCCTCTTCCAGCTGCGTGGCGTGCTAGGAATGAGCCTTCTACAGATAGTCAGGTGGTCACACTGGTCGTGCAAGCCTGCCACTTCCCTACTAACCTGGGCTGTGAGCACCATTTGCATTTTGATGGTGTATCATGATCTGTGTCTTGGTGTGCCCTAGGGTGTAGGCATAACCATGCTAGCAAGGTCACAGGTTGTCCGACTAGTATAGGAGAGCCAACCATGTCCGGTTCCTTCACTAGCTCTTTTTTGTAGCCCAGAGGGGTGACTTCTAATTGTAGTTTCTCAGTTTCTTCATCTAGCCTCGCACTTTTCTCTCGGAGTCTAGCCCCCACTTTTGCTAACTTGTGAAGTGTCATCTTACCGCGCCGAACGACTTCCCATAACTGCTGAATCCCTTCGCGCAGGTTCTCGTAGGCAGGACAGACTATAGGGTTAATGGGTCATCCGGTCGTGGAGAAAGTTCCCTTCTCGCCCTCGCAAGCCCTCGTTCCGCGCAGATCCGGTTGGGTTGATGCCCATGCGACATGCATTCATGCCCTTCATTGGTGATGGATGACTGCCCTACACCAATGGGGCTACTGCGCACGTCCTCCAATCCATACCTGGAACCACCTCCTACATCTCAGCTTCTGTGACCTCCATTTGGGTGCGTGCGGTGGTTCCTTCAGCGCACCAGGCTGCTCTTGTGTTATGATTAAGGTACCAAGGCTGACAAAGTGCCCTTCCTTTGTTGCGCTGTTATCTGCTAGCCATTTCCTTTCTTCTATGGCCACGCATCAAAATGATCTAATCATCATATTACAATTAAGTGTCGTAACTTCATGTAATCAGTTTTGCCATCACTCAGTCTCCTCATCTGAATCTGATGGGTAGGAGCTATCACATTTCCATGAGATTCTTCCATCATCTGTGGGATTCGCTCGATCGTGGTCCTGTGCTATGATTTGATAGATGTAGTCTAGTTCATTTTCACTCTCCTCATCACACACCGATTTGGTGTAGCACTCTCCTTCAGCTGGGTCCAACGAAACTATTACCCATGGTGACTTCTTGTCAAATGTCATTTTTCACCTTTTTAAATTGATGACCCCATTCATGTCTGTGGCCCAATCGATTGCAACGCAAGGTAAGGATTACTATCATCAACAATTTCTATTACCTCAAAGTTGGTCTATGTACTTACGCCTTTGATGTCCACTATCACCCCTTGCAATCAGCCCATCGGTAAGATATTTTGTTGGTTGGCCATCCTTAGTTGAATCGGGGACCACTATAGTGCGGGCTTACCCATACGTTCCCATGTTTGCTTAGGTAGCACGTTCGCATCCGAACCCAAATCCAGAATGACCTGGTCCATCTCGTATTCGCTGATTTGCGTTGCCATTCTCATCTCTCGTCCGGTGCACAGGGCATGTTTTCCTAGTGTCTGGACTACGTGCGGTTCGCCCGACCCAGCGCACTTAGTGATCAGCTCCTGTAATCCTTCAATGACTTTGTTATCGCGCAATAACTTTATGTAGGTTTTGAGAAAGGTAGTAATCATGGAGGGGTCCAATCCTGGCTCTGTTTGGTCCCTCCTACCCGGAGTAGAGACTTCTGTGAAGCTCTTCTGAGCTTCCTTAGGCATCCTCATCCCTTGTTCCAGCTCAGAGTTAGGTTCTTTTGTAGGTGCGTCGCGCCTCTTCTCATCTTCTGTAAGCTCTTTTCGCATATCACCTCCCGTGGTTGCGCTGCTTCTCAATACCATGTTTATACTGGGTTCCTCTTCGCATGGTTCCGATCACATCATCTGGACATTTTGAGTTGGTGTGGGTTGTAACACTCCCTTCTCATGCATCTGGGCAATTAACATTGGACAATCTACAATTTCATGATCAAACTGCTCACAATAGGGACAAGAGATCCTAGCTGGGTGAGTGTAGTTGCGAGCATAGTGTCCTGGCCCTCCACAGTGATAATAGATCAGCTGTACGCGGGCCCGCCCGGGCCCCATTCCTCTTCCTCGACCGCGTCCTTGAAATCCTCCTCACGCTTCAGTCTGCACTCGGTAGGCTGGGGTTATTTCCATCATTAAGTCATAACTTCGACATGTTCACTCATCGTGACCTAGTGATCGACAAAAGTTGCAGTACAGCTGCTGCGGGGTCTGGGTATACTTCTGTAATAGGTAGCAGTTATCTGTTGCGTGTTTTCCCCCTACTTGACAAATCACACACCAGAGCGCAAGTGTAGGTCCTGGTATTTCTTGTACCTCTAGTTTTAACGCCATTGGGCCCCCTCTCACCAAATAGTTCACAAAGACGGGGCAGTGGTCCTTATCAAGCCCTTGAATTTTACATTTAATACAACCTATCTCTGCACGTGCTTCCGGTCAAAGCACCCTGTCTTGCTTCAAGCTTTGCATTTCCAAACTCAGGTTTTGTATTTATGCATGGATTTGCTGAACTCCCAACCCTGGATCCTGTATCGGGGTCTCATGCAGCTTCATTGGGGTCTCTAATGCTTCAGCTTGGGTTGAGATCTTTTGTTGTGATAGGGTTGTCCTCAGGTGTGGTGTCAACGACGCCACAAACCACGCGCAGTGCTGTGCATCCGTCAATGTCATGTTAGCCTCACGAATGGTGCTTTTTGAGCTCTGGTCCAGATCCCATGGAGTTTCCCCAGGCAACATTGTGATTTCCTTGAACCCAATAATCGACTGTGCTTCTGATTTTGGTTAGCCGAATTCTTTGTTTAATGCATCCTAGATTGCCGCTATTCCATCATTCGGGTGATCGCTTGAGTACTTTATGTACCATGTCAACATGTAGTCCTATAATGCGCTGACTAGGGTAGCTTTTTTTATTTTTTCATCTGTTATGCCTTGGGTGTCCCATACCAACCTTATCACAAACCAGAATCGCCTTGGTTCCTCATTCCCCACACCCTTAAATATTGGCAGCTTGACTACACTTGCCATCCCAACTTTTGTTGGTGGTGGGGTTGGTTTTGGTGTAGACGGATTTGATACAGGTGAAGCAGGCGGTGGCTTGGCCGGAGGTGGTATCATTGGGAAGCGTTCCTTGATCAACCGGACTGCACTTTCCCATGAGATAGAAATCAGAGGACCGTTCTCTACCCCTTCCATTCCTCGGTAACCTCTTCCACTCCGCGTTACTCCAGACATCAATAGACACGCATAATCTGTTTTTCACACAATAACATCTTAATCCAAGTGTTAAATGATTTGATATACTTACCCCGTGGTCCTTGGAGAAATCACCTTTCTGTTTCACTATAACTCACAGTTGTATCTATCGCGAACTCAGTGATAAGTCCTCCTATCACCTGATCCAGCCAATGATCTACTAAGCGTGTGATTCTATCTTCGGTGGCTTCTAGCCTGCACACCAGTTCTAGAGTCCACACAATAGGCTGATCTAATTTGCACCTACCCACACTGTCAGCTAACCTCATGATCCACCCGCACAACTCCACTAGAAATGTCGCGAAGAAGACCTCGTGAATATCTGTGTATATATAGCGGTCCAACCAATCTTCCTCCGATATCTGTGGGTTTCTGTTTTCCTAAAGTGAAAACTCATGGAGCTTTAGATCCCATCACTCTTCAAGCTCTTTCTTTGTAGGGTTCCAGTGTTCCAAAATCAGACACACCTTAGGCAGATCCCGGTCCCAACAATGAAACCATTTGTTGGCTTATAGGGGCTTGACCTAGGTTCAGAAGAGTTATTTAGCCCAACAAATCCCGCAGCTAACAACCCTTTTGGCAACAGCCTGTGAAGCGTGGATTGAGGTCTCACCTAAGGTAGCAGGGGAGGGTGTTGGAACCAGGTTTCTGCACCCTTCGGATGTCTTGATGTGGTCTCGAGGTTTCACGCATCGTTCCATTGCTTCGCGCCACTTTGCTTTGGGCAGATCCAGTCCTAGAATACTCCTTAATACTTATTAATGTGTTGTTTATAGATTCAATCTACCTTTTATGGTATTTAATCAAATATTTATCCAAATTAACTAGTTCGTGCACTTAAAATAGATACAGATTCACATATATTCATAACATAAGCATACGCACATAGATCAAATAGTTATATCAACCATACATTAGCTAGACTGCGATAATTTAAATTCAACACAGAATTTCAGAATCAACTTATCTTTATTCAATTTCTTCACCCATACATCCAGATCCATCTTGCGCACTCAGTTGCAGGGGTCCACACACAGCTGTGAATGCTTCCAGGCCTCTATGCACACAACTGTAGAGCCTCTATCTACTACCCACTACCCTCAACTTGGACTTATAGATGCTTCAAGACTTTTCTTCTCAAAAAACCATTACATATCAGATCCAAGATTCCATACCAAAAAGCTACCTTCTACCCATAGAGCCTCACTCTATTTATACCTTCTTATGGTCCGTGAACTGACTTACTTCCTATTATTCTATATTATTTCTTGGGCGGACAACCCTTTGAATCAACTTATTTACAACTCGTGCTCTGTGCACTTCACGGAGTCTTTACCATATCTTTCCCAAAATTTTGGACTTTGAACCCCAAAACGGTTATGCAGGCCCTTTGCTACCCAACATGCTACATATGTAACAACAAAAGAATTTCTCCATGATGTTTGAATAAGTTTGTAACAATACTTTATTACAATAATGTATTCCTTTGAGGGCATTACAGTTTTGTGCCTACAAAACAATTCTCAAAATAATACAATGAAATGAATAAAAGGGCTTGTAACCAACATGTTGTTACACATATATCATAGATATCATGTTGTTACAGAACTTATTAAAAGGAAAATGTGCATCAACTGCCACAAAGTAGTTTTCAGCTGGTACAACTATCTACTTGTGCCCCATAAGAGGTTTTCATAGGCATATTTTTTTTTTTGTGTGTATCGTCTTCCAACAAAAGTTGGTTTTTAGCTGCTACACTTATTGGAATTTAAGAATTTGACAGCACGAGAAAATTTTCTCCTACTCTCATAACTTGGAGATCAGATCCTGAGACAATGTTGACAAATGAATCCTTTGAGGTTATAATCGAAGACGATGCCCATTGGAACACAATGGCACTGTCTATGGTAATTAATCTCATGGTCCCATTGTCAAAGATTGTATCCACCTCATAAGGACCTATCCATCTAGCACAAAACTTCCCCTTGAATTCTTTGAATCATGAATCATATAGTAGAGCCCAATCGTCTTTCTAAAACATATTGTCTTTTATAAACTTGTCATGCCACTTAGTCCTCTACCACTGGATGATGTTTGCTTGCTGGATGGTATCCAATCTCTTCTCATCTAGTTCATTTCACTGATTCAACCGATATTTCTGAGCTGTAGTCAAGTCCAGGTTCACTTGCAATGTTGTTTTGAGTGTTTTTATTTTGAACTCAATGGGAAATAATGGGTAGTTCTATATGGCCATAGTTCTTCTAGAATTTTATCATACTAGTTCCTCTAGTGGCTGGGTACAATCTGAGTGATAATTCCTTCAATAACCTTATTAGTGCTCTCCACTTGACCATTTTCCTGAGGATGATATGGTGAGGTAATTCTGTGATAGATCTTGAATTGATCAACTAACCTCTAGATCAAATGAGATGTGAAATGTGGTCCTCCATCTGTCACAATTTCTCGAGGTACTCCAAAGTGAACAAAGATGTCTTCAAATAAAAAATTTGAAACAACTTGTTTAGTTTCCCTTGTTCGTGCCTTTTCTTCAACCCATTTTGTGACATAGTCTATATATACTAAAGTGTAGGTCTTCTGCTGAGATGAAGGATTAATTGGTCCTACAAAGTCTAAGGTCCACTTCTCAAATGGTTCCAAGACTATTTGAGGTTGTAACAACATTTCATCTAACCAGAGTGATTGACCCATTCTTTGATAAGTGTCACATCCCTTCACAAATTTATTTACATCCTGGAATATGGTAGGCCAATAATATATTGTTGAATGCGATTTATGCCCTATCCTTTTGTCAGCAAAGTGTCCTCCAAAATATTCCTCATGGAAGGCTATGAGGATGTTAAAATCCTCATCCTCTCTCACACAACGTCTGATCTGATGATATGGCCCTGTGTAGTATAGGCATCCTTCTACCCAAGAGTATCTTGCATTCTGCTGAACAATATTCTTCTTTTCTTTTGAGGATAGATGTTGTAGAAATATCCCTGTAGCAAGGTATTTAGCTATGTGTGCATACCAAAATGAGTGAGTTGAAATAGAAAAATGATATTCATTTAGAAAAGAATCCTCAATGGGCATGCAATCACTATTAACAGTTAGCCTAGTGCTAACGGTGCTGGACCCACCAACATGTATGGGGATCTCCCTGGTAAGAAGTCCCAATTATACCTCAGACCGTTTTGTGTAGGAGACCCAACAATGGGTCGTACGGTAATTCCTTGACCGCGATTTCACGTAGAGGGAAGTAAGATAACTCTGTTGGTAGCAAGGGTGTGACAGTTGCAACAAGCCAAGGAAGGTGCATGAGAGGTTCTAACACACTGAGGGTGAGGTGAGTGTGCCCCTTGGAAACTTGTAAGATTACATGACTGGAAAGGGAACACACGAGCAAAGATGCATCAAAAGCTATAAAGCAAGTTAGTGAGAAATCCAAAGTGATGGTTAAACCAATAACACATTTCATAAAGATTCATACATACTTATACAAAATAGTCAATACATGCATGCATAAGCAAACAAAAACATATATAATTTAGAGTAAACCAGATAACATAGAATACAATACAACATATGCATGAAACGTGATGGCTTTATTATATTAAGTGTACGTTCCAGTCATACAATACATCCATCTCCAACCACTAGTTCCAATAGTGGAATGTTATAGCCACAACTTCTTGCTCCTCCAAAAAGATGTACTAGTTCTGCACAGTGGAGAAGCCAAGGCTTGTTACAATATTGTCCAATCTTTTTTTAAGACACTCCTATCAAATCTTGGCAGACCAAAATCCTTTACAATGAGTTATGAGGTTCTATTTATAGCAAAGGGCGGGGTGACCCTTGACATTCCCCTTTGTGACAGTTCATCTACCATCATGACTCTTCATCTACTCTATGACTGTTACATCTAACTATTGACAATTGAACTTCCAATTGACATGACGTTACATTAAAATGCACATGTGCTCATGTGAGACAAAATCACTTGAGCAAGCCATGCAAGACATCAATGGCACTCGGTCCGTTGTGGTGAGACCAACTCTTTTACATGCTTGTGATGGTGAAGGTGGTGAGCTGATCCCAAGCTTGGTCATCCATGATGGTGTGCATGCACCCCATGGTGACATCTTGCTCAAGTGAACTCTTGCCTCCATTGCATCTGGGTGCATTAGTGTGGCTCCTTCATCCAAATCCTTTGCTAGCATGCGTATGGTCTTCTTGGTGAAACTGAACCGGCAACACGGTGATGCATAGTGTCCGTGCTGATATTCCAGTGTGTGTTGGTGGTCATGCGCATCAACTATAAACTACATGCTCAGCTCCAGTGAGACTTTCTTCTTGTCTTCGCGTTGGTGAGTGTGCTAAATGGGTTGGATTGCATCCGTGTGAACAATGACATGCATGTTGTTGAATCCCTTGCATGTGATCAACAACAATTCTCACCATGTCTGCTCTATGCCAGCTGTTGGTATGGATCTATAACTTGGACGGGTGAAGTTTCATCTGTGAGTGCATGTTGCGCCCCCTGCTATTCTTGTTCATGCTGCAACTCATTTTCTCATCTGTGAAACTCATGTTCTTCCTTGAGTTGCTGCTTCAACACATGAAAATCCTTCTTTGTTCCATTCTTTGTCTTTGTGCGATCGCATCATCACCTCATAGCTTGAGTCTCCAAAGTTGCTTTCATCATCAGTGGATCTTCTTTAGCTTGCAAATTTGTTCCGCCTCTGTGTTGTCAACAACCTTCCTCTTGCATTCGTTGCATCCGGTATGCTTCTTTCAACTACTAATCATGATGCTATTGCCATCATATCTTGATGTCCTTGTCTATGAACAACTTGATGTCTTCGTGAGTAGGCAAGCTCATAGACACTTGATCGACTGCATCCCAAGTGTGCTATGAACGATGTCCCCAACTATGCTCTCTTGGAAACCATTGTACCTGTGCTGCTGAGAGGCAGATGGACACTTGTGATACCTGGAGACATGGCAACACTCATGGCAAGCAATATTTCAGTCGAAAACCAAAATTAACTTGAGAACTTGCTTGCAACATACCCGTGTGACTGATCATGAAGGTTACACAATTTCCGCTGGGAGGTCGGGAGATTGACTGCCAAGGCTGCGCAAGGCATAGTGTGGGTTGATGGGGGGCTGACTAATTACTGGAACTGCGTCCGACTGCTGACTGCTAAAATTGTGCAATGCTGGGAGTGACTGCAGGCTCAGGGACTGCATTGCGCAATTTTCTAGGCTAACAATCACTATCCATCGGAAATGCGCAAAACAATCCTGGAGGAAAGTGCCTGGGTAGAAATGCACATTTCTGGAGAGGAAGACAAAGCCTTCCTTCCCAAGATTGCGCAATGTTATCTCAGTGAAGGCAGAGTCTGGGCCAAGGTTGGCCAGACTTGCCGAAGGGCAACTGGAAGTGAATGTGAATGCGAATGCATGGAGATACTGAGTGTAAGCATAGGTGAATGATCGTGCATGCAAACAGTGAATGACAGATTTAGAAAATGGAACAACATGCATGTGGGTGAGGCGAGTCACCGAATTGACGACTGTTCGTGAAAAACAGTTTCATGCATCTCACAACAGTGAGATGTTAATGAAAACTGAAATGGTGCTAGTACAAGCTATTTTGTATCAAAATGATAGCAAGCGTTGACTGAAATCAAGCAGACAGTGTTCATACAAAGCGAAACACAAAAAGTGCCAGAAATGCAACACAAGACATGGAAAGGGAGCTTACCCCAAAACAACTGAGCTAGATCTGCTGACAGCTCCTAGATGAAATGTGGGATGTCATAGCTACAAGGTTGATGTGAGGAATGAGCTCTACAATGTCCGGTTGATGAGTTTTGATAAAATTGAGGTTGTGATGCGCATGCCACAAATCTAGGGAAAGCGACACTTGGTGGGAGGTTTCTAAAATGATCCTTTCATGTAACCTCCAACTACCAAAAATAGGTCCCTGAAATGAGGGATGCCTTTGCATGCTATCTTGGGAGAAGCAGCTCATGCATGCAAGTTTGTTTTGATCAGTCCCGGAGGGAACCAGCCAACTCAACAACACATGCAAGAGGTTGCTCAATTGCTGGGAGAAATGCGCATTTCTAGCTGGGTGTTGGGCTGGATGTTCATAAGATTTGCACACTTTTTGGGTAGAGCAACTGACTGCTACCCAGATTTGCACAAATTCTAGGCTGAGAAGCCCAGTTGGGAAGGATTGCGCAATTTTCTAGGTGAATCTTTCTCAACAGAATTGTGTAATACTGGGGCCTAGCAGGCTGCCAGTCAGGATTGTGCAATTTCTAGAGGGAAGGCTAGTTGCCCTCCATATTTTCATAAATTCTTGAAGGAGCTACTTAGCTTGCTACTGGACCAAGTCCAGATGAACAACTTGTGAAGGGAATGCATCAAGGTTTGATCGATAGGCTGTTTTTTTGCAAGAAAATCACTGGATCTTGTGTACTTGACGAAGTAAGACATGTTGTTGTGAAAGTTAGTAGGGAGGCTCCAAAATGAAGCTAAGGAAAATTTTTGGAGGATGGTTGTAGCCCCGACAACACCTAGAAAGAAAAATAACCTCTACGTTATCTTTTCCAAGTTTATCTAAGATTGTTATATCAAATTCCGTAACAACAACAACCATCATGTAACCCTACCATTAGTAACAAGTTTATTCATTAAGAAATGAATGGAAGAGTGGTCAATGTACACAAATACTTGATAACCTATAATGTAGTACCTAAATTTATTAATGGCATGCACTAGTGCAAGAAACTCTTTTTCTGTAATTATATAATTTAACTCTGCTAGAGTTAGATTCTTGGTGATGTAGTAGATGGCATATGGCTTCTTGTCTTCTAGTTGACCTAACACAACTCCCACAACATTATCAGATGCATCTATGTCTATGTGAAAGGGCAGGTCCTAGTTTGGTCCTTTCAAAACAGGGGTTATTGATACACACTACTTCAAATCTGTAAAGGCACGTTCACATTTTCCTGTCCAAAGAAATTCCACATATTTAGTAAGCAGAGAAAATAATGGGGATGCAATTTTTGAAATTTTTTCTATAAACCTCCTGTAATAACCTGTATGTACCAAAAAACTAAGTACCTCGTTTTGCGTTTTGGGGGCTAGAATTTTCAGAATTAATCCTATCTTAGAAGAGTCTACTTTTATTCCTACAGTAGAAATATAATTCCCAAGCACAATTCCTTCATTCATCATCATGTGACATTTTTTAGTGCTTAAAGAAACATTAGTTCACTCACATCGTTCTAACACTTTTTCGAGATTGGCTAATGCTGGTCAAAGTCATCCATGAATACCTCTAAAAGTTAATTTAGAAATTCTACAAATATCCCTAATATTTCCCTCTAGAAGGTTGTTGATGCATTATAGAGTCCAAAAGGGAGAACCATGTATGCAAAAGTCCCCCAAGGGCAAGTAAAAGTAGTTTTATCCTGATTTTATGGGGAAATATGTATTTGATTATAACCACTAACCCATATAGAAATGAAAATATTTTTCCCCCAAATAAGGTGTCAAGGACCTAATCTATAAATGGCAAAGGAAAATGGTCCTTTTGAGTGGATTTGTTAAGTTCTCTGTAATCTACACAGATCCTCCTCTTGCCATTCTGTTTAGGAACAATAACAAGTGTAGATACCCATTAACTGTTAGAGATGGGATAAATGAAGTTGGAATTTAGAAGCTTTTGCAATTCTTCTTTTACTACTTTATTAAGTGCTGGGTTCATGCATCATTGTGGCTACCTAACTAGATTGCAGTCTCCCTTCAAGTAGATGTGGTGGGTACACAGGTTGGGGTGAATGCCTTTTAGGTCTATGTAATCCCATGCAAATGCCTTTTTATGTCTCTGTAACAACTATAACAATATCATGTTCTATTCATGAGTTAGATTAGGATTAACATTTAATTAGTTGCCAGGCTCTATTTCAACTGGGTTTCTCTTGAGATTAGGGGTAGTTTTCATATGTTCTAGACTCAAGTCTTCCATGGTATCTTCTACCCCTAAATCATAAATAGAGGTAACAATAAGGGAATTAGCAATAAAACCATTGATTATGTCATCCTCTGTTTCATTCTTAAAATACTGGGCTTTGCCAAGAGTGAGGAGTGGTTGGGAATGATTTGATTCAAGTTCAAATTCATCCCATAAGGGATTTTCCAAATCCTTACTTGGTTTTGCAGGAGGATAAAGGTTGAGTTTCTTTATGGCTTGTCCATTTGAAATCATCATGAAGCCCAACCTAGAACCTATAAATGCATTCAACGTAACCAACCAAGGCCTTCCTAATATCAGGCGATGTTCCCCCAGATTTGATTTGGTTTGCAAAATAAGAAAGTTTGTTGGATACCTCCAGGAATCCACTGTGATGACTACATCCTCTACCACTCCTTCAGGTTTAACACAATGACCTATTTGCTAGTTCTCACACTATAGGTGTTTATCTCAACCCGTGCAAACCTAAAGTGGTGAATATTTCCTTAGTCATTACATTTATTGTTGTCCCTAAATAAATTAATGTGTTTTGAATGGCCTTCTCATCAATATAGACAGTGACTGTAGGATTTCCTGGGTCATTGTATTTAGCCAAAAGAGGCTGACCATTCATTAGTTCCGACAACTTTCCCATTACATGGATGGTAATAGGTTCTTTGGACTTCATTCGAAGTTTCTTAGCACATAGCTCTCTTACTGTTTTCACATAGATGGGGACATCCTTAATGAATTGTAGCAAGGGAATCCTTATGTGCAGATTCTTTAACTCCTCGAGAAAATCAGATTCAGGTTGTGAAATCATCCTAGTTTCAACCAACCTTTGTAGATATGGAGGATCCTTTGTCACTATAGCAGTGGGATTGGCTATTACAAATGTGTCAGCATTATTTGAATCAATTGTTACAAGTGTAGCAGTTTCGTCAAAATCCCCAGGATCATCCCTAGGTGATTCACATTCCTCTTCAGTAATAACAGGGGAGGTTTTTGAGATTACTACTTTTCCTGATCGAAGGTTGATCCAGGTGGATATTGGTGGCCACCCACTAATTCCACTTGGATCCCCACCGGTTCTTCTTTCAGTTTCCAGTTTCCTTAATTATAGCACAGTTTACTATTTTTAGCAGTTTTTCGGGTCCTAAACTTTCGGAGCCGTTTTGAGGCCCTAAACGAAGTTTTTGGGAAATCTACGTAGCGATTTTTCTATTAAAAAATCGCCTTTTCTGTCATAGTCCTCGGAGAGATATTTCCAATGGGCTATCATGCACGTCAAACAGAGATAATATGACCAATTCGCGACCCCGTGAAGTTGGCTGTCCAACTCACCCCAAACGGGGCCCACAATTTTGCGTTTCATCTCCTAGGGTTAGGTTTTGGAATGTTAAGGGTTTTCCATTGTTTCTCAACAATAAATAGGCCTTAGATCCTCATTGTAACACAATTCAGAGGCATGTAGCTGCCACATCTCTTCTCAGAGATAAGCTACCATCGCCCTAGCTGGTTTATTTCCACTTCTGTTTGTAAGCATATTTCAATATTTTACAGTAATGAAATGAAGTATTATTTCCGCTGCATATTTGTCTTTATGGTTATCTCTATACTTTATCACGTTCCTATTTAAATCCGGATTAGTGGTATTAGAGCGGTCTGCTTTTCTTCTTTGTTTTTCTTTGCATGTCCCCAACGAGGTTGGGATATAAGGAGTTAGGGCTTGAATTGGTCGAACTTTTGCAAGAACAACCTCGCAAATCCCGACGGCCTCCCATGGCAGATGAAAAGAAAGACGAGGGGGCAAGAGATCCTATCAAAATCTCGCTCGAAGAAGCCATCAAGTGACAAAGGAATGCGATGATGGACAACTTTGCCCAAATCCTTCAACGACTACCCAGGGGCGACACATCGGCTTCCAACAGCGACTCGGGAAACGCCACACCATTTAAGGTACAAGTTAATTTTGAATTCCCCATATTTGAGGGTCAGATAGATGCAGATGCCGTTGATAAATGGTTAAATGTGCTAGAGGGTTATTTTTATGTTCATGATTTTTCCAGTAGGGAAAAGATTATTTTCACTCTTCTCAAAGCAGCCCCCCACATCAACGATTGGTGCGAAACCTACTGCGAGTAGAAGGATGAAAGTACATTCTCACTATTTTCAGTCGCACCGACTTGGAATTCATTCTAGGATGCCATCAAGGAGCAGTACTACCCTGTCGGAAGCTATGAGGATCAATACATAAAATGGACCATGCTGCGGCAGGGAAGGGACCAAGACGTACCAGAGTTTACCAATGTTTTCCATACCCTTCTCACAAAGTTTGGTATCAAGGATACAGAGCAGCATTTGGTACTCAAAAACCGTGGCTACCTGCACAAGTACATCCAAGAAGAAATAGAATTCCTGAACATCTCCTCACTCGGCATGGCATATCGATATGCCGTCAAGGTCGAGCAAAAGTTTAAATAGAAGAAGCGAGACTTTGGGTCTGCGAATTTGAAACAAGGGAAAGGTGCCCCCAAATCACAGAACAAAGGACAAAGCCAAGGTGGGGCAGCCCAAGACAACATTCCAAAGCTGTAAGTAAAGAACAGCACCACAAAGCCGAAAAAGGACACATGAAAGTGGTGTGAGTTCATTAAGAGCTCCACTCACAACACAAGTGAGTATCGGGCCAAGCAGTCACTGGTGGCCGAGCTAAAGGTTTTAGAATCAGATGCATGTTCTGACTCTGAGTCAGAACTCGATAAGGGGAATGACAAAGGGAAGCAAATTATCGATGCGGAGCCCAATGCGACCATTTCCACCACAAAGATCCAGAAAGAGGAACCTGAAGATCCAGAGGAGGATGAGCGTCTATTTCAATCCTAGATGTGGGTAAAGGGCTCCCCACTACAGTTCATTGTGGACAATGGGAGCCAAAAGAACCTCATTTTGGAAGAGGTCATGAAGCGACTGGGCTTACCGACCACAGCACATCCACAACCATACACCATCGGGTGGTTGCACCAAGGACGGGATCTTCGCATGAGCCAACAGTGTCGCCTTCCATACAACATCAAGCCCTTCATGGATGAGGTATTGTGTGACATTGCTCCCATTGAAGTTTGTGATGTGTTATTAGGACAACCATACTTATGGAAGCGACATGCTGTGTATGAGTCAAGGCCCCGTGCTGTTATTGTTACTTTGTGAAATAAGTTGTACAACATACTAGAGGTAGCACCGCCTACTGCCATCTCTTTGGTTACTGCAAAACAATGCAGTAAGCTCATTTCAAAAACCGGGAAAATTGTTTTCTTGATGATACGCCCTCAAGAAAAGAAGAAGATGGTGGCCATGACCTCCAGACAAGGCCCCTCCACATGACAAATACAGATGGACAAGGTCATGGAGGAGTATGAGGACATCTTCACCTCCCCCACAGGGGTTCCTCTGCACTATCAGGTCAAGCACACCATTGATCTGACCCCAGGTTCACCGCTGCCCAATGGACCAATTTATCGGCGCTCTATTCTGGAGAACGATGAAATCAAGAGGCAGATTTAGGAGCTGCTACAAAAAGGTCACATCCATCCGAGTTCATCACCCTGTGGGAGCCTGATCATGTTAGTACAGAAGAAGGATGGGACTTGGAGACTCTGTATTGACTATCGGGAGCTAAACAAGATCACTGTCCGTAATAGGTACCCAATCCCATGGATTGTTGATCTCCTGGACCAACTAAAGGGGGCAAAATATTTTAGCAAGATCGATTTGAAGTTAGGATATCACCAGATACCAATCGAACCCTCCGATGTGTGGAAGACTGCCTTCAAATTTAAGGAGGGCCTTTTCGAATGGTTGGCTATGCCTTTTGGATTGACGAATGCTCCTGCAACCTTCATGAGGCTAATGGATGACATATTGCGGCCATTCACCAACTCATTTGTAGTGGTATACTTGGATGACATCTTGATCTTTAGCAAGAGTTGGGAAGAGCACCTCCACCACATCCGACAGGTTCTCCAAACATTGCGGCAACCCAAGTTATGTGCCAATTTGGAGAAATGCACTTTTGGCATGACCCAGGTTCAGTATCTGGGATACATTATTGATGAACAGGGGGTGCATGTGGATCTAGCCAAGATCCAAGTCATTCAGGATTGGCCATCTCCAACCACTCTGACAAAGCTTCACAGCTTTCTAGGCCTTGCCAACTTCTTCCGTAGGTTCGTGTTGGGATTTTCTCATATCACTTGGCCCTTGAGTCAAGTCACCAAGGGAGGAGTGAAAGAAAAAATATTTTGGTCTGAATCTCAACAGAAATCATTAACAGAGTTGAAAGATCACCTCTACACAACACCAGTTCTTGCATTACCGGACTTGCAACAACCAATTGAGGTCAAGACAGATGCCTCTGACTATGTTATTGGGGCAGTGCTTACTCAACACAAGCATCCAGTGACATATCACAATGAGACACTTTCAGACACAGTCTGGAAGTATCCCCCTTATGACAAAGAGATGTATTCCATTGTGCAGGCCTGTCAACAATGGAAGCATTACATTTTGGGGAAGGAAACGATCATTCACACAGACCACTGACCCCTACAGTTCATACAGACCCAAGGTAAATTGCAGAATGATCGCCATCATAAGTGGTCCACATATCTGCAACAGTTCCATTTGAATATCAAGTATAAGAAGGGAAACACCAATAATGTTGAAAATTTCCTCAATCAACCATCGATCATGGCATTAACCACCATGCTCAACTCTTGTGGGCACGAGACTTCTGATTGGCCACTGCTCTACAAAAGCGACCCGGAGTTCGGACACACATACCAGACACTCTTGGAGGGTTAGCATGTTCCAGATTTTCACCTCTAGGATGACCTGTTATGCCACCTAGGTCACCTTTGTGTTCCTTCAAGCGAGCGTGCCAAGATGATTTGGGAAGCACACTACAGTTGGGTTGTTGGGCATTTCAGGGTCGAAAAAACAGTGGCAGTACTGCAGAAATATTTATATTGGCAGAATCTTCGACAAGATGTTGGAAAGTACATCAGATCAGGCACTGTTTGCGCCATTTCCAAACCGACCATCAAGAAGCAAGGCCTCTATACCCCATTGCCTACCCCTAGTCGACCTTGGGAATCCATCTCCATGGATTACATTTCAGGCCTTCCCTCCACTAAGCATGGAAATGACTGTGTTTTTTTGGTCATTGGCAGGTTCTCGAAGATGGCCATTATGACGGCCTACAAGAAGAATATCACAGCAGAATCCACTACTAAACTCTTCTTTGAACGAGTATGGGTACACTTTTGGATCCCACAGTCTATCATTTCAGATTGGGACAATAGATTCCTTAGTACATTTTGGTCTTGTCTCTCGTCGATGCTAGACACCAAACTCACTAAGTCCACAACCTTCCATCCTCAAACTAATGGCCAGATAGAGGTCGTCAACAGGATGATCGTACACATTCTGCGCATGTACAACTCAAAGCATCCATGCACATGCGACGAGAGCCTCCGCTATGTTCAACACAGCTACAACTGGGCTCTCCACACCTCGACTAGCCACAACCCTTTTCAAGTGGGCTTGGGATTCCAGCCACTATGTCCCATCGATGTGGCCATGCCATTTGCAGCTACTCACGCAGTTTTTGCTCATGACCAATCTAAAACAGATAAGGCAAACAAATTCATTGACCACATCCAACATATTCACCAGTAGGTCCATGACATTCTGGAGAAATCAAATGCCAAGTACAAGTAGCGACATGATCAACATCGGGTGCCACACAAGTTTCAAGTGGGCGACAAAGTCTGGTTGCATTTGCAAAAGGAACGCCTTACTAGAGCCTATCGGAAACTCAGACCACTCCGATATGGTCCTTACACCATTACCAAGGCTGTGGAAGATAATGAATTTGAGCTTAGCATTCCCCCATTCCTTGGCCTGCACCCAGTGTTCAATGTGCACCGCCTTCGGCCATACTTTCCACCATTACTAGACACATCCGACATTGTAGAACATCTCACACCCACAGAGTTAAATCCAGATTGCATGGAACAAGCTACAACTGATCGGATCATGGAAACACAGATCAAGCACACTCACCAGCAGAATATGCAACTGTATCGAGTTGTCAAAGCAGGCCAACTCCTTCACTAGGGCAAGTGGCTCACCAGGGACCAAGTTCAGTAGAAGTTCCCTCATCTCATGGAGGAATTCAACGCAATGGTGACCATTGCTTCCTAAGGGGGGAGGAATGATCCAAGTGGATATTGGTGGCCACCCACTAATTCCACTTGGATCCCCACCAGTTCTTCTTTCAGTTTTTCAGTCTCCTTAATTATAGCACAGTTTACTATTTTTAGCAGTTTTTCAGGTCCTAAACTTCCGGAGCCATTTTGAGGCCCTAAACGATGCTTTTTGGGAAATCTACCGCCAACAATTTTTTTGTTAAAAAATTGTCTTTTCTGTCGCAGTCCTCGGAGAGATATTTCCAATGGGCTATCATGCACGTCAAATGGAGATAATATGACCAATTCGCGACCCTGGGAATTTGGTTGTCCAACTCACCCGAAACGGGGCCCACAGTTTGGCGTTTCATCTCCTAGGGTTAGGTTTTGGAATGTTAAGGGTTTTCCATTGTTTCTCAACAATAAATAGGCCTTCGAGCCTCATTGTAACACAGTTTGTAGGCATGTAGCTGCCACATCTCTTCTCAAAGATAAGCTACCATCGCCCTAGCTGGTTTATTTCCACTTCTGTTTGTAAGCATATTTCAGTATTTTACAGTAATGAAATGAAGTATTATTTCCAATGCATATCTGTCTTTATGGTTATCTCTATATTTTATTGCGTTCTTGTTTAAATCCGAATCAAAGGTGGATCTCATTGCATCCAACATGGGTAACGTAGTAAGCCTGGAAAGAAGTGGGGGCTTCTATATTCAGAGTTGCCTTGTTATTTGGGTTAGGGTTAGAATGTACAGGTAATTGGGGACATATGGGAGGAGTGGTAGCAGATAATGATAGAGGTGGAAGTTTCAATTGTTGTTGCATTGTTAATGAAGGGGGGACTATGCCTAAAGGGTTTCCCCTCCAATTCTGAGGCCAAGAGTACGACTAAGATGGAGGATACTAAAAAGTCAGAGAAGGAGACCATTGGTTCCATGGTGAAGGAAATTGAGCTGGAGGAGGAGTGGGATATTTCCATGGGAATTTCTGAGCATTATATACATTATCCACGGATTGAATGAAAAATCTTGAGACATACCTCGTGGTCGTGGTTGCCAAGGCTTCGTGTACCCAATAAAGTAAGAAGATTGAGCATCATCGCCCGATTTCTTAAGTGTTGCCTTCAGTCTTGGCAGCTCTAGACAATAGCCTGTAGAATGCTCCAGGTCACAAAGATTGCACAAGTAAATGTTGTTGACTCTACATTCCTTCAGGGAATGTTTCTCTTTACATTTTGGGCACAACACAACCAAGGCCTTATCAGCTTCATCCTGTGCTTTTTTCACTTTTGTTGTCATCAATTGGGCAAATAAGGTACTAAGAAGATTGGTCTTAAGATTCTCGAAGAAGTTTCCAATCTCAGCTTTGGTCACACTTCCATTCGCGGATTTCTGTATTTTAACATAGGCATCTTGTGTCATGCTTCTCCCTTGTGACGATCCTCGTGAACACCTTAAGAAAATTTCTATTATATCATTGTATGGCTCCTGAGATATACTATGTTTCCTAATAGGTTCAACATATCAAGGAAATCATCTCACATTCCTCAAATCAATATTATTTTCAAAATCTCTAGATCCAAATCGCTATGTTTGGACCTTTGTAGATTATAATGGAACTATTCCATGTAATCTTCCAAATTCTCTTCTTCCTTCTGTGTCATTCTAAATATCTCCTCTCTTAGATCTCTAGTTCGGCAATAGTCCTGGTATTTTTCTAGAGACGTAGTCTTCATATCTCCCCATGTTCGGATAGTTGCAAACCCTAGTTCCATAAAGCATCTTAACGCTACTCCTTTCAGAGTGGTAGGAAATAGTCTTATTTTTTGAGCATCTAAAGTGTAGTCATAACTCCTACACAGAACATCAAACTCAAACAGAAAAGTATCAATATCTTCTACAGTCAATCCCTAGAAAGATGGAAGGGCTTATAGAGGGATATTTTCCATTCCCCTTATATCACTTATTGGATATTCAAAAGAGGTAATAGTGGCATCTGACTTGTTGTTGTTGTTGTTGTTATCCCCCATTGGAATTTCTCCCGATTCTTGTTATGGTGAGTATCTTTCTAAAGATTTTTCAGACAAATATTCTGTAGATGAGGATTCTTGTGATAATTTCTCAGATTGTTCTGGGGCTGGCTGTTTTACTGCATTGCTCAAGTTTGGGTATTGGAAAGTAAAAGAATGTTCTTCCAATTCTAGTTCTTTATATTTCCCATTGGTTTCCCCTTGTCCTTCTAATCCAAAATCCTAGCCACTAGTTTCTCCTTGTTGTTCCTGAGTTGAGTTTACAGATTTGGGAGTTTGTAGGCTAGTTTGAGGAAAACAAGGTCCTAAAATAGAGGAACTAGATAGCCTTGTTTTTGAGGTAGAGGCAACAACTTTCTATGGGATTGTTTTTCTCACGTCCCTATGTGGTGTTGACTGCTCTCTTTCTGCTTTTGATATCAATTCTTGGATGAATGTTTTTGTCCCTTGACCAATATTTTTCTTGTTCTTTTTGTGACCCCTTTTGCGTGTAGATTTATTAGAGTTCCTATGTTTTTCTTCTTCTTCACTCATGCATTCTAAACATGGACCCTATGTGTAATTATTTTCACACCCTAAGTGTCCTAATTATTACAGTGGTGATCCCACTCAAGTATAATAGAGTGATGTGCAGGTTCTTACCTCTCGTCTTACCGCCCAATGTTTGTAAAATTAAAAACACTCTATCAAAATAAAATTCAAAATTTTACACGCATTAAGTGTTCTAATTGTTACGATGGTGAGACTTCTTAGGTATATTAGAGAAATGTGCAGTTTCTTACCTCTCGTCTTACCACCCAACAACTGTAAAATTAGATACACTCTATAAAAAAGAAGTTCAAAAGAAAGCTTTGGCTGACTATATCACTGACAACCTTCCCCCGCAATGATGCCAAAATGTTTGGTCGATTTTACCACTTCCTAAAGTAACTAAACCACAATTATTAATTATCAACCAGGGTAAGTCTTTTTATTTCAAAGGCATCTGCATTATTTGTGATGATACATGTAACAACCAGGTAAAACAAGAGAAATATCGTTGAACACGCTTGCAGAAATTACAACACCATTGCAGAATGGAAATATACACTTGCAGGAATTAAAAGACGCACTGCAGAAATGAAACACACTTGGCAAGGAAAGAATCCACACTTCATAAAAACTTTAGAATAAATATAAGTGCGCCATACACTATCAGCTAAAGATATAACAAGAATTAAGTAACATGGGATTGATTAACCTGTGTAATGACACACAATAAATCTGAAAGCAAAAGTGTATTTATCCCATAATGAACGTGTGCAACAATAATAAGAAATCCAAAATTAACACACGAAAGAAACAAATATCCTATCAACATTGAGATCCCTCCTAAAGAGGAGGGCCCTTCCTCCCTAGTAGGCTACAGGAGTAAAACGAAAACTTAGTTAATAATTCAACACAAAAATTGCAGTAACATCACTAGATATATGCTTGTATTAAAAATAGCTAAAGAGTACAAGATCAAAATGTCGGTATTATCTTTGGTCCACCCCCCTTCACATGAGACTAAGCTCTTTTATAAATTATTTACAAAGCCCCAAAATTAGGAAAATGAATTAGTCATGAATTGTTATAAAAAGATATGAATTGTTATAATATGCTTTTAATAAATATTTTTTGTGGTTACACTACACTTATTTAAACAGTTGTCTTTGAAAATGGTGGCTACAACCTTGACAATTCACAGTGTAACAACAACTTTGTGGTGTAACAACAACTCACACTGTGTAGCAGCAAGTAACAATGACCACTGTTCACCCATGGATATCAGTGGTTATGGCAACACCTGAATGAAAAACATTCAAAATAACTCTTGCAAATATAACTTGTTTAGTCATCCAAAGAAAGCATTGTTTCATTCAATACTTAGCAGAAAATAGTATAATAATACGTCAAAGAGAAAGATTACTTATTTATCAGAGGGAGTGACATTGTACTAGGGAAATTGTAGGTTCAATGAGGAAGAATGGCCAAAAATGGGGAAAAGGATGCCTAAAATATCCTTAGATATTGCACCTAACAACCGTACCTTGGAGATTCCACCTCTTATCCCTTGAGCTGATCCTCCCATCAAGAGTGGATCTCAAGCCTAGATTGGTAAATGGATAAGAATTCCTAAACTACCACACCCTCCTATAAATTTACAACCATATACAATAGAAGGGTTGGATTTTGGAGACTAATCATATCCTCATGCTTCTGCTTTGAACCTTAGGGAGTTATCATCTTCATGCATTAGGGTGACTTTGAGGTGTGCTTTGTGAAAAGGAAGGACAAGTACACTTATGGATATCTCTACAAGATCAACTTCCATTTTTGGTTGTAAACCCTCTCCTTTTATTATTAATACAAAGAGTATATTTTTTTCCTATATGTGTTATTTTATGTTTACATTCATATATTTCAATGCTATGTTTATCCATGGAATAGGGTAATTGGATAATGCTACATAGATGTCATATATCTTTGGCTTGTGTTGATTGTATGTGCATGTTCTAATTATAGCAATCTAAGCTACGATTGGAGCCTACAAGCTGAGAGGAGAGAATATCGTGTGACACATCACAAGTAAGCATCTTTCCATTCTCTAATTTCTCTAAGGGGAACTTTATATTCTTTGCTTTATGTTGTTACCAGGGCACTATGTCTAGGGAAGATACTTTTGTATGTAGTCATAATTTTTTAATAACATCAATAATCTTCGAGTTTTCATAAAAAACAAATTGTTCCATAAATGTCTCAAAGTTAAAAATTTCATCAATTAAATATAGGACACAAGAATTATGATCCCTAAGCTTCGGCAAACAATAACATTGTACGGGGAATTTTTTCAGAGTGTCACATCCATTTTTAATATTGACATTTCAAACCATCATATCCATTTTTAAGATTAATAATTTGGACCTTTGGTCCAAAATATCAATCTTAAAAATGGATGCAATATTTATGAAAATTTCCTTGTACAATTATGATCCCCATAGGTCCTTTAAGTGTCCATAATCTCTGGTGAACAAAATACTTATTTTCACATTAATTTAGTTAATAACCTCATATAAGTTCCATCTATGTATTGGTGTGTGTGTCCCATGGGGAGGAATCTAAATAAAACAATGTTAAACACCCTCCTAGATGTTAAAAGGGATAAAAATGCAAGAACATAGTAATATTATTTGTTATCTCCTACATAATTATCCATTTGCGGTAATAATATTAGTGACAGTTTTTTATTTGACTTGCAAAAGTTTGTATTGCTAACACTTATCTCACGATATTGTATATCATATTGCTTATATATTAAACATTTTTATAAGACTCATATTGTAATAGAGTTTCATGGAATGAGTGCTTCAATGTTCGCCTTTTGTAAACCAAATCCCCTTATTGATCCACCATTGGTTCTTCACGATCCTTTAGACATTTATCTAATGAAATGATAGTGAAATTTGAACCCATCTCCAAAAAGGAAAGGATGAAGTGTCCAAATCCCCAAGTCTTTTATCCATGTGTAACCATACTAGTTAAATAAATGGGAAGGTTCATAACATAACTACCAACCTCTACCTTCTGGTAAATATTTGAATTATCCATCTTCTCATGGAAAATGTTCAAGTTCTTGGACTCTTTTTTGAAGATTATATGTAGGCATAATACATATAGCAACGACTTGTAATAGATTGATTACATGTTGTTTGAACTTCTCACAACTATTCCACTTTAGCTAGATTAATGGCACCCCTAAGCTTGCTCACGATTGAAATACAACTATTATACCTTGCAACGAAAATGTTGTTCATGAGTGCAACATCTAAAAAATATTTTTTCATTACTTTATTGAAATTGGATTGGAACACTAAATAAAGAATCATGCCATTAGGTGTCCTTGTTATCCATCTTGTGAAGTTAACTTTGGGACTTGTAAGATGACAATAATGGGAGAGGTGCCCTTGTTCTATATTGACTTATTGAACATATTAGACATGGATTCTTATTTGAATTTTTCTCCAATATATTATTTATACTAGCTACTATTGCAATAATATTCAACTTATATTTTTGCAATCCACTATTTCCATATACAACCTTCAAATCACCAAAGAAGCATATCTTATAATGGTATAAAGTGCTTATTTTTATTCTATAACATTTAAATGATTCATTTGACATGCATCTATTATGTCAAAATTTAGTTTAAATAGGGCTTTGTTATTTGTTTCTCCTTGTTTGGCAATAGAGGAATCTGATTCTAGAGAATCTAGTACAAACTCTCTTTTCATATTTCCATTCATGAGACCACCTTATTATTATTATTACCCTTAACCTTATTAAAAAAATTTGCAACAAAATGCAATACCCATTTTGTCATAGAATGCTCTTTATCAAATGTTTCTATAGATATGAAATATTTGCATAATTCAAACCAACTCTACAACTAGGGTTTGACGTTCTAGGGTTTAACACCAATTCTTCTAGTTCAACACCATGGTTTCTTTGTAGGAGGAGTCTATCCCCCCTCATATAAAAAATTCCTATTCAAACAAGAACTTTGAAACTTGATCATACGTTCAAGCTCAAATGAGTCTCCCTACCATCAAACAAATGTTTCTAACATCCCCATCCCATTCAAGCTTGGTAGCAAGTCTGAAGAGTCAAGTGCAAATAATAAGCAATCATATTCCTTGAATTCCAATGCATGGAAACTAGGAAACTACATCCCTCTAATGAATAACATGCCCACCTATGAGATCAAAAAACGCAACATTGGAGAACATGTTCAATTTTTGAAAGATCACACCATCATTGGGTGACTTCTAGGTCTCTAGCCAACAATAAAAGATTTGGTAGTTTTGATCAATACCCATTAGAAACCCAAGGGGCATATCGATCTCAAGCATAGACCTAAGGGTTTCTTCACAACTATCTTCCATAACCAAATCAATTGAGATGCAATCTTCAATAATGGCTCATATTTCTTTCTATTTGTATGACTCCACCTATGATATTAGACTGGGAGATTCAATATACACAAGGAAAATTTCACATGTTCCCCAATCTAGACACAATTGCATGGGCTCTCTAAAAATATTGGAACATGGAAATATTTGAAGGGAATAGAAATTGATCAGGGTCCTTTATCAAAGTAGTAGAAGCTACCAAATAGGACAAATATATTGCTCTTGTGTGCAAATTCATATATGTGGATGTTTCGGTCCCCCTTCAAGCTGTGATCCAGCTCATGTACCATGATTTCAAATGGTTCTAGATGATATATTATGAATAGATTCCTTTTTATTGTTGAGTACGTCACAAGAATAAACATATTTTTAGGAATTTTTGGAAAGATGTATAGGGTTGTGTCAAAACAAATTCAAAATGCCAATTTGGAAAAAAACCTGCCACTTCAGGTCAATCAAAATCCATATCCACAAATAATAGCTTTCATTCCCTAACATTCTTTCCGGAAGATCCCTCTCCCAATCAACCCCATAATTTCCACACAAATCCCTCTTCCCCACCTCTAGGGGTTTCTCATCCCTCTGATTTTGAAGACAACAAATGCTAGAAACTCTCTAATCCCCCCCCGGAAGATGTCATAGATGTGATAATGGAAATGGAGGAAGACACACCCACAACTCAATATGGAGAAGAAATGGACCATGAAGATATATATTTAGAGAATTTCAAGGAGGTGTGCAAGTGATAAGACATACAATCCATCCCTCTAGAACACTTGAATGGATTTATCATGATCTTCAACATCACTAAAGAGTTTCAACAATGTGTTCTCTATCATATAACTCAATTCTTGGCTTAATGGGCTCATCCAATAAATCCAAACTACAAAGGAAAAAACCCAAATAAGATTAATGAAGGGGACACAAATCCAATATGAAATTGTTTTAGGAAATAGGTGACCTCCTTGTCAATTTTGGAAAAAGTCCTTGATCACAGATTTATTTTGACCCTCTCAACCCCAAAATTTCCAATGAAAATAATCTTTTGAAATGTTTGAGGAATTAAAAATAAGAGAAAAGAAATATTATTACAAAAAAAATGTATGTTGTAAATGTCCTAAAAAAATGTTGATATAAAAAACCAAATGTACTTTAGAGGTCATGGGAACCCTCCATCATAAACTATAGAAAAAAAGCCAGTTCATGGCCTCAGATGCTCAGGTATTTTCGAGAGGATTAACCATTTGATAGAAACCTTGCAGCACCATTATCCAAGGCATTTTTCCTACCAACAAAACTCTATCAACCTAATGCAGGCTCATTGGATCCTCTACCACATGCATACGTACAAATGTGTATGAACCTCCCTTCTTAGCATATAAACACTCCTTCCTCCTCAACTTGAATCATGCTCGCACTCTCACTAGAGATGAATAATGGATTCAATGAGGGTACTTCAACCTAATCTCCTCCCTTTAAGAAAGAAAGGGAGACCTTCATCACATAGATTAAGATATAAAACATTTCTCCTCTTTCATCTAGAATAAATATCTAATATATATATATATATATATATAAACAATTGATGCCATCTTTACATGGAATAATCATAGGGGTGGTAGTCATTAGATATCATATCATTTGGAAATTTTCCTAATTTATAATCTCTTGTACTCACTAGATAGGGTCTTAAAGGCTCCATACTATCCCAAACATTTTAAATCATTGGAAAATCTTCCTTCCTTTGGAAAACCCTGATCCCCATCAAAAGGTATTTTTGATTTGAAAATTTCTGGCTATCTCATCTAGAATTTCAAGAAAGCATTCACTAATGGTAGAAGGAAGCAACTATATATCACAAACCCCTCATGTACAATTTTCAACAAAGGTTAAAAAATGTGAAAAAACATCTCAAATCCTAGAACAAAAATGTCTTTAGAAATATCTTTCAAGTGTAGGAGTCATTGGAAGATCAGATGACAAAGGTTCAACAACATATTATAACTGAAGGGACATCAAAATTACTAAATATTAGAGAACACCAAATTTTCCATTATCTAGAAGACAACTATCTTCAAGATAAAACCTTATGGTTGAAAAAACCTTGAATCCAATGGCTCAAGGAGGGTGAAAAAAAAATCATTTCCTTCCACAAATCTATGATTAAATGAAGGTATTGCAATAGACTTTCACATCTTAAAAATTATTAAGGTATGGATCTCACCTCTCATCAAGATATTGAACATGAATTGAACAATTTTTTCTCCCCTATTCTTATAGAGCCTCAAACTGACCACTCTACTGCCATCAACAAAATCACCAAACAAATTCCTACATTAGCTACAAATGATCATAATGATAGCCTTAGGAGACCCATCACCCTCTTTGAAGTTGAACTTGTTGTCATTAACATGACACTTGGAAAATCATTAGGACCATATGACTTTACCTTTGAATTTTTACACTATTTCTCATTTACCATTAAGATTGAAGTTTGGGCCAAAGTTGAGGAATCAAGACATATAACCAGAGTCCTCGCTACTCTTAATTCCACTTTCATTATCCTCATTCCCAAAGCAAATATTGCCCTAACTCCCAACAAATTCATGCTTATTTTCTTTTGCAATGTTATCTATAAAACCATTACCAAGGTCATTTTCAATCGTCTAAAGCCTCTCTTTCCTATTCTGATTTCTTTGGAACAAGCCAGTTGTGTGGAAGGGCACTATATCTTAGATAACATTATTCTATCCCATGAAGTGATTCATTCACTCAAAATTCAAAATCCTCGGGTATGTTAATCAAACTTGATATGTCACAATCCTTTGACACACTTAATTGGAAATCTATATGTTTTGTTCTACTTGCTTTTGGATTTCATTCCACTAGGGTTGACTAGGTTCTCTCCCTTCTTTCCTCTACCTTTATCTCCATCCTCATTAATGGCTCCCCTTCTCATCCCTTTTCTCCCTCCAATGGAATTCGTCAAGTTGTCACCCTTTCCATTTCCCTTTAATCATCATTTTTGAGTGGTTAGGAAGAACTATATCTACAACTACCCACTTTAATATGGTTTATGGCCTTAAACTTCACTCAAATACTCATTCTCTTTCCCATGATTAATTTTTGGATGACACCATAGTCATGGGATCCCCTAATGCAAAGGAAGTATGTGCTTTCAAGTCTATTTTAGAAGACTTTGTTGAAGATTCCAACACTTCCACCAACCACTTAACATCACAAATATTCATCTTCAAAACTCCCTTTCTTATTCAATTCCATCTTGCCCATGTTCCAGGCTTTTCTAGAGCTCCCTTTCAACCAAATACTTATGTGTCCCTCTCATGGAACATACCTCTTGGAATGCAACTTGGGAGAACCCTTTGTCAAAGATTACCTCTAAAATTGATAGCTATACTTTTCCCTCCCTCAACATGGTTGTTCGACTTCTTCTCCTCAAATTTGTTCTAAATGCTTTTCCTTTATACATCTTCTCTACTTTGGTTGCTTCGAAAATAATTTTAAAAGTAATCCACACCATCCAAAGGAATTTTCTTTGGAAACGTAAATTCAGTTCCTAGAAATGGGCCCTAGTATCATGGGCCAAACCTTGCACCCCTAAGCTAAAACGAGATTTAGGGCTTAGAGACTTGGAAATCCTCAATCAAGTGTTGGGAGAAAAAACTTGGTGGTGTTGGATTCAAAGAAAAGGAGAACTTTGAAGTGACCTCTAGAAACACACATATGCTTGGGATAGAAGAGATAAAGATGTGATTCATATAGATGGAGTATGATCTAGATATCATATTTGGGACACTACTTGGTCTAACCGATCTCTCATTCAATAACACAACTTATGGGAAAATTGCTCTCTTTTGGTAGGATCCTTGGCAGTAACTCCCATGGATTTAGAATGCACCTAAACTAAAATCGATTCAAGAGGAAGTGATCTTGACTCATGGCACTTTGGTTCATCAATATTGGATCCACTAGTTGGATAACAAAAATCATAGGCAATGGGATTTATCCCCTGATCATATCCATCTCTATAATTGATTGGACTTGTTAACTCTTAAATAAGAACTTCCTTAGCGTAAGACAAATCATTGCTATCTTCCAGTAAAAATTCGATGGGAATATAAACCAACTGGTATCTTCAATCTCCATGAAGCTTATTGGTTGGTGTCTGGGCATCAAAACATCCTGCCAATCCTATTTGGAAAGGCATATGGTAGAACAATCTCTCACTAAAAGTTTCCACATTTCTCTAGCTCATTTCCCATGGGAAAATTTTAACTTGGGATCATCTTTAGAAAAAATAATTCATGGGGCCAAGTAACTGTACCCTATGCAAACAAGATGGAGAGACACAAGAAAAATTCCTCAATGGATGCCCCTGCACTTCTAATGTTTGGGACCAAGGAGCCATTTATTTTCGACAAATGGATCGATATAGAAATAATGTTAAGCTCACCATCTCCTGTTGGAGATGAAATCCTTTTCAAATTCCAATATTTAACAGACTATGAAGCCTCGTCCTAAGGATTATTCTCTAGGAAGTGTGGAAAGAGCACAACAGAAATATATTCGAGGAGAAGGAACTCCCTATTAATCATATCTAGGACAATTTCTAAAGGAATATTATTGAAACTCCAATGTTCTTCAATTGGAATGCAAATGATCTTAATTTTATCCCATGTGAATCTTACCTCCTTTAACTTTGGAATTTCCATCCTTTTTTCATCTCTATTCATTCCCAACAACCCCCTCCTCACCCTTTGTCCCGCTCATTTTGGTCCCTTGTCACCCTGGTTTTATGAATCTAAACTTCGATGGAGCCTCCATAGGTTATCAAAGTCTAGTAGGTTTTGGAGGAGCTTTTTGCAACTTTGAAGGTCACCTTGTTCACAATTTTTTTTGGAAATCTTAGTATCTCCTTAAATAATGCATCATAAAGATAGGCTTCAATTTGAGGTCTAAAAAGCATTGCTTGACATTATTTCACTAAAATTATTGTGGAAGGAAGCTTACAACTCAGTTTCTCTATGCTCACCAAGCTCTAGAATGGCTTTTCCCCTATAAAGTCTCCACTTATTGGTGGCTTGACGCAAGCTTGGACCTTCTCTCCTCTCTTATTCCAAACATTTGTGCTCTCATCCCTTCTCATGTCGTTGATTGCTTGGCTAATGGAGTTCACTCCTCTACCTTTGACCTTACTTGGACTAGAACCTCCTATTGTATCTTGTTCAACATGTCAAAAATACACAAACCAAATTTATTAAGAAACTTGAGTAGCTCACAGGTGTGGAACACCACCTGTAACACTACCTCTGCAGAACACGCTCTGCCTTACAATTCATTACATGAGAAATATATACATGAAATACACATTTAGGGAAGTTGAAACAACACCGTAGAAACCAGGAACAAAATCCTAATCTAAGGTTCGGTTTGAACTGTCACTCCATTAAGACATTTCTTCATGAATCTCAACAAACCTATTCTTTTGTGATTTTTCTTCATTTATAAAATGATGCCTCTACCAATTATTTCTAATTTTTCTTCATTTTATGGTTTATGAAAGCCTATTTTATTTGTAAACAATTGTTCAGCATTGTTGAACAATATTTTTTTTTATTGATGAGATTTTATACTTCAATAATTTTTATTTTCAAATCCCCTTATTTTATTTAGATTTCATTATCAAAATTTAAACCACCTATAGGTTGCCACTATAGTTTGCCATAATCTTGTTGTGAAAACTTTTGATCAGAGTCTTTTTTTTTAAATAAATATATATTTGGAAGCTTGACAATATGAATCTGGATCTTTAATTTTTATACTCTTGCATTTGGATCTAGAGAAAGTTTTAATGAATAATTTCATAAGAGGCTAGATCACATATATTTAGATGCGTTCTCCCAAAGCATATAATTGTTAGGTTATATCTAGCTCCAGGACACCTGTTATGAAACCAGCTCACAAAAAGATAGAAAAGATAGTTGAACGCCTTAGAATTCAGCCTCTTCGAGGGGGAAACCTCCTTTACATTACACAAATGAACAATTCTTCGATGATTCAAATGA
>APFE030067415.1:5447-18875 GCA_000404065.3 Pinus taeda | reverse complement strand
TACTGGCCCTTTCGGCAACAGTTCGCGGAGCATGGACTGAGGTCTCACCTGAAGTAGTATGGTAGGGTGCTAGAACCAGGTTTCCATACCTTGGAGATGTCTGATGAGCTCAAGTGGTCCGTGGTTTGACCCTGCACGCAAGTTGCATCGCACACTTTCCCGTACCTCGCAGTCTGATATACTGCCTTCGCGTAGCCCTACCCAAGGGCTAAACGCCGCACTTCTACGTTATTACCCAAGACCTCAATGGTATTCCAAAGTTAGTTAATTAGCTTTGCCTACTTGAGTGCTTTAAGTACACTTAACAATATAAACCATACATACAGGTGCGCGTAGTAAATAAACAGTGTATTTGCAAATCATGCATTAACCCAAGAACAGATACATAGAATTATGACAAAACTTCTCTTTATTATTTCATTCCTTAGTTACAGACTTGACTTCACCCTGCGCACTCGGTTGTAGAGGTCTGCGCACTCAGCTGTGAACTACTAGACCTTTGCGCACTCAGCTGCAGAGCCTTCTCCTACTCTACAATCCAAAGACACACTTTACACTTCGACTCGGTCCCTTAGATTCTTTTTCCTCCTTCTCTACTTCCCCCTTTTACACGTAGAGCCTCGCTCTATTTATACAATCCCATGGTCCACGGACCATGGGTGGGTCTATTCTGCCGACATTACATTACAAAACTAGGGCGGACAACCCTGCGTATCTATCATACTTTCGCACCCCGCACTCGCAATTCGCGGAGCTTTACAACAAGATTGGGTCAAAACTTGGGATTTGAGCCCCAAAACATGCCTTGGGGGGATTCCTTGCCCAACAATGCTTTGTGTTTAGGAGTAGATACTACTTGGAATTTACAATGTAGAATGCACTATCACATAAAATAGAGTAACTTGTTTGAGTGTTGTCAAAACCCTTTTTGTGACTGATTTAGATTGAAAAATGTGTTATGGTCTTGTAAATATGACAGATAAAGGTGTATGAAACCATATATGGTGTTAAGTAGTGACTCAAGGTCGTGGATAATTGATTAGGAGCCAATTCAAGTCATTTCAGCTTCACCGAATTCAAAATACAATGTTTTTGGAGCGATGTGAAATAATTTCGTAGTGCCTATAGGTTTTTTTTTAACACTACGAAATTATATCCCAGTGCCTACAACCAACAATTTTTAGGACTACATATTGGGTTTTGAATGCTTATTTTGGTCTATCGTTGTACCACTTACTAAGTTGAAACCTATGGAGTTGATTGAGTTGAGGAAAAGGATTGGAAGGTGGGAGAAATCCCTCATAGAATTTGTCAAAACAAATCCATGTTCTCTCGTTTTGACTGCATATTTTAAATGTTGGATGAAATATTGTTGGGAAGATTTACAGACTTATGGCTTGAGTTATCCTGGGTTATTGGAAGCTAGGGTAACTCGACGTGTCCTCATTCATCAAGTGGTATCAAAGCTAAGCTAAATTCTTTAGAGAATATCATAGATATATTTCTCTTTGGCGATGAGCCAAATTACTCTTTGGTGATGCAGAACAAAGATTGTATTTTAGAGTTATTGTACAACTAAAAGTGAAATGAAGTGATAGTCGATATGCTTGCATGTAAAGAAGAGTTGATCCATGTACATATCAAATTTCCAGGTTTGAAGACAACTTGATAGTGAAAAGAGGCTGAAGAGAAGAAACATATTATAGCAAGAGGGGGACAAGTTGAATTCTTAGGAAGTAAGTGAGATGATTGTAGGGAAGTGAAGATTTGATATTCACTTGAGGAAAAATAAGTGTATTGGTTTGAAAGGAATGGTTTAACAAGTAGTTCTAAGAAATATTGTAGAAGATGAGATCTTTTTATAGATCTTATAAAACTCAATATGATGTTTATGCTAAGTTGGTTATTTAAATGATTGTGTATGCAAGACCGAATTGGTAGCAGCTACCATAGAAAGTAAGTTATGCAAAGAAGAAGGAGTAGGAAAAATCTCTTAGATGAAGAAATGGAGATAGAACCCAACAGGCGAAATAAATTTGCTGAAAACTAATAAGAGTGACCAGTTGAGTATGCAACAACTAACAAATTTGAAATTTTAGGAGTAAGAGTACTCAAGAAGCGGTTCTACTATAAAGAACCTAAAGAAGAGAAGATACTAGGAGGATGAATTGGTACGGGTGACAAGTAGTAAGTTTGTTATACAAGAAAGAAGGGCTTGTTGCAGCTCACTAATAGACAGGAAGAGTTCACAAGAGGAGAGATAAATATGGTTGTTATTAGTCATAATAGAGGTTCAAAGGAAAGTCACAAGAAGAAAAAGAAAAGTGTCAAAGTCGTGAACTCAAAGGAATGAGTGATGAAGAATTTGAGAAGGAGATGGTTGAGTTAAGATTAGAATTCAATCATGTGAAACAATTTCTACAAGAAAGTTAAGGTGACCAGATATGGTTGTATAATGAGCAATCAAGAGGTATAATGGTGTGAATATAACGAACAAGAAGGTCTGCAACAGTAAAGGGATGACAATAGTAAGAATAATTTTTCAGAAGCAATCACGTGTTCAGGTGAAGAATGAACAAGGAAGTAATGGACTTTTGTCTTCAGTTAATTGTGGATGAATTGTTGATCACAAGTAACAATGATGAATGTTTATAGTCGAGGATGATGGCAAGGAACCTTATAGTAGAAAGTGAGGAAGAACAACAAAGTTCTCAGATGAAGAAGGTGAGTCAATTGCATGTAGAAGCCAAAAGAGTAGAGAGTGTTCAGATGAATATTCCACAGGAAGGATTCAATAGAAATACCATAAGAATACTAGGCATGGAAGAGTTTATTATGGTATTTACAAACAGGTTGATAAACTTAGCTTGTTGCAATGGCTTGTGTGCAATTCACAGTGAGCAGGGAGAAGCTTATAGAAGAAGGATATTTATGACTATTGAGGTTCATAGTAAAGGTTCAAAGAGAAGCCATAGTAGATCAAGTCAGGACAAACTTGATAGATAAGTAGTTGAAATCAAATTACATCCATGGATGATGAGTGGAGTTCTATAGAAACATGAGTAAGATCAGAGTTACAGATGAAGTCTCTGGAAGAAAGTAAAATGGAATTTGTTGTATGTGAAGCTGATATAGAGATCAAATGCTCAGTGGAGGAAAATATCAAGAGATTTGAGTAGCAACCATGGAAGAACAACTTAAGGGTGATGAACACATGTGATGAAGCAGATGAAGATTTGATGAGTAGCTTGAAGACAAAAAATTACAGCAAAGGACTGAATTGGAAGATGAAATTGACAAAAGGAAAGCATGAAGGTATAGTTGGTTGTATGAAGATACAACCAATGATTTTGAGGAATTGTTGAGCAATGTATTGGCAAGTTTAAACAGTTCAACGGTAAGTAAAGTTCAGAGTTCACAATAAAAGTAGCAAAAGAAGGTAAAAATTGATTGAATATGTGGTAAGATTTTAATTTTCATTATGTAGGTGATAGTAGAGGAAGGTGAGGATATTTACAGCAACTTAGAGCAAGGAGTACTCGAAGGGTTCTGGAGAAGAGGACCAGGAAGATGCCAAAATCCCAAACTCAAGAGAAAGTTTGGTGAGGTATCATGTAGCAAGGTGGAGACTTGTTACTGCAGAGGCATGTTGCAGCTCAGGAGTTGAAGCTATTACGAGAAGACCATTTGCATATGACCAAGAGGTCATAAATTTCCGTACCTTGGAATTCTAATGCAGGTGCATAGATGGAGCAAAAAATTCAATGAATACTGGACTGGAGCTTTCCAATGTGATAGGATCGTCACACGATGATGCTAGGGGAAATTTAAATGCTTTTTTAAGAAATTGTAACTCTTTACATTAGGAAGTGAGTTTAGTTTTTAGAATAAGTTGGAAGAATTATTTTGTAATAGTTTCAATTTCCCTCATTTTGTGGAAAAGAGGAAATGATTCTTCTTATGACTCTTGGTTGTCCCATGTTATCTTTCATTTTAAAGAGGAAGATTGTTTGAGAATATCAATGCAGCAGAACAAGAAGAGGAGGAGAAGAAGAGAAGCTCCATTACAAGGAGAAGAGGCGGAGGCCGAGAGGCCTAGGCTACACATGCCCACATTGTATATCTAGCCAATTTAATGTATATGTGAATTTGATTAATGAGAAATATCTTTAGATGTGCCTCTGTGTTTGTTTACCTTATCTGTCTATGTATTATTAATGAAGTTGTTTCTCTTTGGGGTAGATGGAAATTACAAAACAAGTGAGTTAGGAAACTAGGTGTGATTCATGTTTTTTTGTTATGGAATATGAATGGTTGAACTCATGAGAATTTTGATGTCTAAGAGACATGAAATTCATGAAAAAAAGGAGCTTGAATACCTTCATGAGTTTAATTAGAGGCTGATTTCTAGGCCTGTAAAATGGAATTTGATTCTTAGTGTTGAAATCAGTGTAAACCATGATTGATATCCATGTGTTTCACCTTGCGTCCTTGTGAATATTTTGAACAAGAGTTAGTGAAGATTTTTTCTATCAGAAATCAGCGTATCCTTCCTTCCAGCTACAGGATGTTGCACTTCATCCTCCTACAACTATGGCCTCTTCTTGCAGCTCAAAAACCTTAGAATTTCACACGTGTGAGAGAGATAGAACCCATAAACAATAGATTTTTAAATTCTAGCTTCTCCTTGACTTTTTCTCTTCTTCTTCTTGCTTCCCAGCTACAAATCAAACTCTTTCTTGATAGATCGAAATTTTCAGTGAGTGTGTCTCAAATGAGGTAGAACTGCTCCTTTATATAGCTTTCTCAAGAGGTCAAATTCCCTCCTTTATGCCGACTTGGTGATCGCAGGGTTGACTTGTACTCTTGGATATTCCAGGACTTTCTAAACTAAAAAATAATTCTTTTTACATTTACAAATTTCCAGGAAGGGTCTTATAAACATGATGTTGACTCCATTGACTCATGAAAATAAATCCTAAGACCTAACAAACCCTATAAGCATGAATACCATGATTTTCCTAAATACCATCAATAATGAGCATGAAACCCATACTTTAATAATAATAATCTTTTTTCTTATTTTCTTGTTTGTTACTTAGGATACACATTGAAATTAGTGCAACAATTATGAAGATAAAAACTGGTTACATTTCTCAACACTTACCAAGTGCAGCGTTTAATGCTATGTATATTCCTTCTAATGTATCAAGTTGTTACATTCCACAAATCCATATTGTGTGGTTGATTCGAGATTCCTTGCTTGGTGAAGGTCTCCCATCAAAATCCCAATTGGAAAAATGTGATCTTTCTAATTGCCTTTTGCCCATTTTGCTTGAAGCTAAAACTAGTGAAGCACACCTTTTAGGAATGTTCCTTTAAAATTGTTCGGCTCATGTCAATTCTTAGTGGGTGAATATCTTCCAAGGACCTTTTCACGAACAAGCAGTGTTCTTTGGTGATTCCTTATCAAAATTTGAGATTCCTTTACTAATATTTGGCATTGATTAAGAGCTTTTGCTCTATATATTCCTTGAAAACTCCATTGTAAGTTTGTTTTTAATGATGAGGTTAGTTTTCAAGTAGTTTCCAATCAATTACGGTGAAATACTCAAAAAAAGGGGAATTATTGATTAGAGATTCAAAATTATTAGATTTGACCATTTATTTTGATTTCATAGCTATTTTGGCTACCCTCTGGAAGAGGATATGATGTGCATTGTCTATACCCTTCTTATATAATTTTTCATTTATGTCTAACTACCCATTTAAATATTTTCTTGTATATCTAAGAACTATATTTCACCAAAAAAGTCTTGCTTTGTAATTATATTCCAAATGAGATTAAGCTATTAATTTAACAAAATCACCTCCTTTAAAACACAAATTTGTCTAGAGATTTTTTCTTTCATGGTTTCAAAATCAATTCATTCTTCCATGTTGCATTTCTAATAATATTTATTTGTCTTTATAGTGTAACTAACATTACTCTTAATGGTGATATTTAATTGGTATTCTTCTCAAAATTGAAATTTAAAATTTGTCAATATGAACTTGTTGATCTATATTCATTCTTTCATGTTTTATTATAATATAATCGACATTATATTTAATGAAAATATTTATTCTCTTTGTAATTAAAATTAAAAATAATCATAAAATTTTCAATAGTAAGTTTTATAATCAATAAAAGCAATCACTTATGCTATACTAAAATTCATCTCTCTCCAATAATACATTTACAAGCTTCTAATGTTTATCTCAAAAATAATGAAAATGATTGGTACAAGATGCAAATTTCTAGATAATTTTAATATAATAAATATACACCACTAAAAATTCCTTAATCAAAACATACTTGCCATATTAAAAAGACATTGGTTAAAAAACCCCTTTAAACCCACATAATTATACATATTTACACCCCAAAAAAAAACACAAAAACTCTCTAAGAACATATAATAATGCATTCAAAAAAAAATTGCAAAACATAAGCACTAATAATGCAACTCATATAATTAATAACTTATAGAGGAAAAATATAAAAAATCAGATTACTTTGAATTGGAAATATTAAACATTATATCACTTTTACTAATTCCAAAAGGAAATGGATATAATATAGAAATTGGATTTGCATGTTGACCATTATTAATTTAGCAATGACCAATACAAATTATAATGTTTAATTTTGAAAAATAAATATCTATTTTTCAATATTATTAAAAAAATCACACATTTTATTAGAGCATAACTTGAAGCTCTTACTGCAACACAATGCCATGTGGATCACTGCCTTAGATTTTTCTACCACAATTTCTAAATACTTGTAATCTTTTTGCTATATTTTTTTAGATATTGTGCACTGGTTTTTCATTGTTAACTCATATTAGTGTTAAATATTTAAGCAAATATTTGCATAAAAAATGGAGAGGAACAAGCTACAAATAAATAAACTTACCAAGATTTACTTTTCACCATTATTTATGTGTTTTCCAACACTTTAATAAGTAGGAATAAAAATGTAAATGAAAACTTACTAATGGCTACTATCCAAACAAATCCTTGCTTCTTAGTAGGTAATCACTAATGGTTAATATCCACCAAAATTAAGCAAATCCTTTTTCTTTAGTAGGCAATTAATTTTTTCATTTTATAAATCTATTTGCATTTTTTCTAAAAGGTAGTTTGAAACTTAAATAGTAGGAAGTAAACTAGGAAAATAAACTTGAATAACATTTTAATAGAATGGACTACACTAACCTACAACAATTACACTTGGTTCTTAAAGATTTTTATAAATTTGATTCATATTTGAAAATGTATCGCAACCTAACACTATAATATAACAAGTTACCAATAAACATACACTCGAGTTTCAAACCAAATCCTATATTCGTTAGATTACTTGTTGTAACAAGGAAGGTCATAGAAAACATACTCATGAAATGATAGAAGATATATATTAGAAATGGCCATTTTAACCAATACTCATACAATAGGGTGATGCTTATCTACTATAGAAACCAAAAATGGTGCTCACCTACATGCCAAAATAACCTCCTTTTCTAACATACCCACTATAACCAAAGATATAGTCTCCTTGTTACATTACAGAGCCTACTTTTCATCCACAACCAATACATACAATTCACAAACGCAAATGAAAACAATATGAGTATGCTTTTCAAATACGTGCAACCAATGCAGTGACAAAACAATTGCCTTCGCATCCCTGAAGAGTGTGGGCCACCAGAACCTTGCCTGCAATACTTTTCTTGCGGTAGTTGTGCCCCTACATGTCCTCCCCCAACTCCAAAGTGTCACTTCGATAGCACATCCTCCTTTTCATGGTTGTGGACACATTATCGTAGTATCTGATCGAGCCCCATTTTGTACAATTCCCCTGCAATCAATTGGTAATCTATGACTCAAACCATTATATGCCTCCTTTAGGTTGTTGTGTACTCATCCAGGAATTTTCCAGGGGCCAAGAACAACACAATGTATCCCAAGTAATCAAGGATGACTTCAACCCACAACAAATCTTTGTCTGGTAATTGGTCATCCACTAAGTCCCCTCTTGCTTAACTCGACTCTAACTAGGAGATATGGTTAGGTCCCACATTCTCCCGTCTTGGCTTCACGATGACTTCGAATATAAAACCATGAAATAGCATGAGTCATCTACAAATCCTCCCTTCTAGGATAGGCTTATTTACCAGAAAATTCAATGCAAAGTTGTCAGTAAAGAACTTAAAGGGGTAACCCAAATGGTAGTGTCTAATTTTTTGCAAAGAATACACCATTGCAAGAGATTCCCATTCAGTAGTGGTGTAGTTCTACTCTGCAGTAGAGAGTTTTTTACTGGAGAAATAAATTGGGTGATCCAAATGACCATCTCCATGCTAGGCCAAAATAGCTCCCAAAGCAATCCCTAACGCATCTATGTGGACATGAAATTATTTATTCCAATTCGAGTAAACCAAGATTGGCACACTTGCAAGCTTCTCCTTTAATGTATCAAAGGTAGCATCACAGTCAGTGGTCTAAGCAAAGCGGTCATATTTCTTCAGCATATTTTCCAATGGTGTAGTAATTAGGGCATAATTACATATGAACCTGTGATAGTATCCTGTGTTCCCTAGAGTCGATCTTAACTATTTGACACTAGTTGGTGGCGACATATTTGAAAATATTGCAACCTTGGCAGGGTCGACACATACTCCCTCCTTGCAAACCATATGCCCCAACAACATTCCAAAGGGGACAATAAAAGTACATTTATTTAAGTACAAAGAAATTTTTAATTGCCTACAACGATAAAATATTACCATGAGTAAGTTGAAGTGCCTCTTCAATAAGTTGTATATTGTCCAATCATCCATGTATACCACAAGGTAGTTATGAATATAGCGGAATGCAACGATCACAATCCTTGAAAACACTGCAGGTGCATTCTTCAACCCAAACAACATCACATGATAAGCATAAGAGCCTCATTTAGTTGTAAATGTAGTTTTTGTCTTATCTTCTTCTACAATGCGAACTTGGTGATAGCTGGAAAAACCATCAGTGAAGGAATATGCCTCATTAGTTGCAACTTTATCCAATACCTCGTCACTGAAAGGAGTAGGAAAGGGGTCATGGACATAGACGTTTTTCAGGATCCTATAGTCTACACAGACCCAGATCTCTTCGAAATCCTTCTTATTATGTATGACAATAGGACTAACCCACTCAGCTTCATCAACTGGAAAGGTGATGCCAATTTCCAACATCTTTATCGATTTCCCTCTTTACCTTCTCTTTGAATCTTGGGTTTAGTTGATACGGTTGATGTTTTATTGGTCTTACATCCAGCTTCAGCATGATCTTCATTTCTCCTCAATTTCCTTTAATTCCTTTGAGCTATGCAACGGATGTAGGAAAAATATCTTCATATTCCTTTAAAAGATCAAAGATATCCTTAGTGGTGTGCTCGTCCCAATAATCACCAATGGAAGCCAATTTAGGTTTCTCTTCAGTCCTGATGTTTTGCTTTTGTAGTTTCAAAGGTTGTAGATGTGGACCAATTGTAACAAGACCATCCTCTATGTCTTATTCCTCTTCGAACTCCTTGAAATTTAAGTGCCTCAATCATTCCAAGTTGTCATCGTAGGGTTCGATATTTACCTTCCCGCAAGCCACAACTTCATGGAATCCCGAGTCATAAATTTTGTTTAAGACATCTTGGTCACAGTGGTCCTCAATAGGCTCTTATGACAAGAACATGACTCTATTCACTAATTTCAAGGAAACCACCATCCTCTCATCTTCATCCGCAAAGGAGAAATCACAAGAAAATTGGGTTGTCATGTGGTCCCACCCATTAGTCTACCTTTTCATCTCTTCCTTAAGATACCAAGCCTGGGGAATGTTTCCAGTGTGTGAATGAACCGATGCACCTATAGATTCTTTGAAAATCCTTCTATGGTCCAACTATCCCTACATTTATGAATATTTTGTTGAGGGTTAATGTGCCCCTCATATTTAGGAAAATTAGTCGAGCAACCCTCTAAGTACTTGAATTAGCATACCAATGTGGACTTGACTATTTCCCACCCCCAGAGATGGTTGTAATGAGCTCCCCACCACCTTGTCAGTGTCTCTTAAAAGGAAACATATAGTAAGGGTATCTTGACGTGTCTCTACAATCTTCAAATCAACTTCATCGACAAAATCAATGATCGAGCCCATACCATTAAAATTAAGGAATTATCGTACCTCCATAAAAATATAGTGGACATGGAAAATGGTTTCACATCGCTTGGAGTGTATCTCGTGACCTCCTTGCTTCCAATCATCCCACGCAACATTAACTAGCCTATGAACTCTTAACACTCCAAAATCTAACAGAACCATCCATTGTAGGATTGATATAGTCTTCTCGCTTCCCTATTGTGGGCCGATATAATTGATCCAACAAGATAATCTCTTCTTTGTCGTTCACTTGTTCAGTAAATCTGGAACCTTGGTAGGAATCTAAGTCTTGAATCACCCTGACGTATTCCACATCAAATTTCATTGTTTCCCTTTTTAGAACAATCAATAATCATAATTTTCGAAAGCCCAATCTATCCCTAACAATGAAGGATAGGGTTGTTGTCTCCCTTGATGTCTATGACTTCAAAGTCTGCATATGTCTTCACTCCTACTATATCCACTTCCATATCATATAGGCGTCCGACTAGGAGGATGCAATACTGATTAACCATATGCAACTGAATTGCGGAGAATGATAGTTTTGGTCTTCCCAGGGCTTCCCATGTCTTCCTTGGTAGAATTTTTACATTTGAGCCAAAATATAAGATAGAATCCTTGATCTAGAACCCCACAATCTAAGCATCAACACAGAATTCCCTCACCATCCTTTTCTTGTTCCATCGAACCCGTCTAGAGTGCGTCTTAGGCATATTTGCATAGATGAGCCCTTCCAATAGCTCCCCATTTTTAACATCATCCCTAAGCCTCTTTCGCAATTTCCCCGACATCTGCTCATCATTCATGATTTGCAAGAACAGTTTGAACCATTCCACCACAAGTTAGGAGATGTCTTGAGGGAGCCTTGGAATTTTGGGCCTTGATAGTTCTGGTTTCTCCACCTATTAGTTATCGTTCGTTATCAGTTGTTTGAAAATATTTGTGGCATATTTATAATGCCGCTTTTGTTGATTAGATTCATAAGAGTGCTTTGGCAAAGCAGACTTAATTACCATTGGTTTGATGACCCCAGAGTAAGCTTTGGTATTATTTTCTCCTTGAGTATCTATGTTAATATTTGACATCGGAGCTAGTTCATGTCCCCGTAGTTCTGCATTAATCAAGTTCACTCCCCTCTGTTTATTGTGCTCCTCCCACCTAGTGATTAATTCAAGACAAGCCTCTATTGTGTGTGTGTTGACTCTGCACTGGGAACACCAAGGTATTCTAGGTAGCAGGAAATCTTAGGCAACATACCCCTCCTGGTCACAATTACAGTAGTGTATTGTACCTCTTCCCCCATTTTTGCCCCCCCTTGTTCCTCCACCTCCTCAAATTCAAGGAGCATCATTGATTCTAAAGGTAGAACAATCTAGTCGGCCAACTAGAGAGTCTAAGGATCTACATTGATCAATGTAGTGAGTTTGTGAGCCACAAAATGTGAAGAAGACATTGTTTGGGACATTCAAGTATTTCTGTAATATCTGGAAAATGCGGGGAAGATTCCCATATGTTTGACATATTTCATAATATTTGGTCAAATATGCACCTTGCTAGTTGGGAAAAGCATGAAAATGAGTGTGACCTTGATATAATCCTTATGTCCCAATTTGTGCAACTCCAGTGGCGAGTAAGGATGTAGAGGTACCCACTGAGGGTGTACTTGGCCCCCTCAATCTAGGGCACTCTATGGCATGATGTCCTTCAACATGGATATTGCACACCACTCTTTCGGATGCATTGGGTTCATTTCTTTCAACTTCTCAGTCAAGTCACTGATCCAGTGTTGCAACCCAATAAGAGTAGGATCATTGGAAATAGATCCCCCTTGGTGTTCATGAGGATACCCTGCCATAGCCTTAATCCCATTTGCTTGTTCAAGCACCTCTTGTAGAGTTTCGATCATCTACTGGGTCAGTAGTGTCTGAGTGAGCAGTAAAAACACTTTGAGGAGCCAATCCCATTGGTGATTAGGATCAATGGGGTAGATTATCTTACCAACGACGTATTTAAACCGTTGCATCATCTCCCACATGGTTACCCCTTCTCTCTTCTTAATATCCCACAGCTCAAACAACTCCTGCTAATTAGTCTATGGAAGTTTGAGTTCTCAAACGAATTCTTGTCGAACCTCATCTATTGTAGGATTATGATGCAGAGAAAACCACGTGATGAACCACCTAAGGGCTCTCTCCCAGAGAGTGGTCTGAAACTTAATGAGTTTGGTGGCATCTGGAGTCTGGTGAGCTCTCTAGATAGCCTCACACAAGTACCAATGTAGCTTGACATCCTCGTTCCCTCGTCTAGAGAACTCAAGATATTGAGTGAAAGAGCTCACCATGTTTCCAGCTATTGGGGGTTCAACACATGATACAAGTATGAACCACTAAGAACCGAGTTGCAAATATATTGGATAACCTGAATAACAACCACTACCTCTACCACCAGAAGTACCAACCTTACAGGTACTATATAATTTCTGAACCTTTATGACTTTAACTAACCTTGAAAGAAATCGAACAGGGTTTTGATAAAGTACTAGGGGGAGGTCAGGGGAAGTGCTACCTATATTGTTTGGAAATGAGTTGTTACTCTTTAGGGACGCATCATCTTCGGAAAATAATTTCCTTGTCACGAAATACATGTCTTCATTCAGGCCCACCCCTCGGTTTGTAGGCCCTGATCCATCTAGTGTCTCCACCTCTCCTGGTGGGTGGAGATCTCCACTACTTCTTCCCATTTTTCTTGTAGCAATGGGCTCAGCCCGTCCTATTGGGACAATACTCATTGTATCATTGTCCTCCGCGGGTCGCAACCCTAGCCAACTTGGCCCTCTTTTGCATGCTTTCAGACTACTCAACACCTCTCCTATTTGGTGTAGCTCTCTCTTTCACCTATGGATCTCATGCAAAGCCTTCCCCTACCATTCTACAATTGTCTGCACCCTCTTCTGCATCCATAGGTCTCTAACCTCCTGTAGAGCCTCTAACTTGCACCTATTTATCCATCATTACCTACCGCTTTTCCTCACTTATCCCTCTCTTTTGCCCTATTTTCCTCATAAACTTACCTAGATCATTACATTTGATGTCTTTAAGCATGATTGGTTGACTTTGCTAAATGTTTGACTGTTTGTCTAGATTTTTGACATATGCACAGAGTTTCCGCAACTGTCTGGCAATTCCG
>APFE030067413.1:0-18175 GCA_000404065.3 Pinus taeda | reverse complement strand
TTGATATGTGTTATTACATATTGATGTTATTACATAAATATCATGTTATCCTTTTTTTTCCTTTATATGGGATTTGAATCTTGAGTCTCATTTTTTTCATAATACTTTATCACATCAATCATCCAAACCCAAAAAAGAAAAATATAAATTATAACATATAAATAAATGTAGGTTATAAATGTTATATAATTTAGTTGAATAAAAGTGGTTTTGTCATTTGTGTGTATGTGGGGAAGTTGTTAAAAATTTGAAAAAATGTTAAGTAATTTATGTGAATAAGAGTGGCTTTGTTATTTGTGTGTATGTGGGGAAGATGTTTAAAACATTGAAAAAATGTTAAATGATTTAAGTGAATAAAACTGATTTTTCCGTTTGTGTGTATGTTGGGAAGATGTTTAGAGCATGCTTATAAATTATTATGATAATAAAATGACATATTTGTGTTTGTGCATATTAGAGTTACTATAAACTAAAGATCATGAAAACCATGAGGACAAGGAACACAACTCAAAGGGGGGTTCCATTCAACCTTCCTAAGAGCCTTTTGGAGGGGTTGAACTCCCCTCCAACAAAAAAAAAGCCTACTCCTTTTATTAATGGTAGTTTGTGTTCATGTACATTATTTGATGAAGACATCTAAAGAAAAAAATTATTTTTCCCTAATTAAATCACTACAATAGACAAAAATAGATAAGGTCTTCCATCCACCCGCAACTTTGTTATTGATCAATTTTCTGCAACATACAACATTGAAATGATATTGTTAGTATACAAACCTTTCCTAACAACTTATAAAATAATTAAATGCACAATTTATTAAAAAAATGCATGATCTCTCTCTCTCTCTCTCTCTCTCTCTATATATATATATATAATCATAAACTCATAAGGCATGAGAAATGATGAAAAAAAACATGAATATAATATTATTATGTAAAGTGATTCAAATAAATATAATTTTCATAAATTTAATAATAATAACAAATTATCTAACAAGTTACATATGGAAAATGAAATAAGAAAAATACAATTTGGTAACTTACTTTTTTAAACTTGAATACAAACAATACATTTTTTATTAATCGAAGTTCTTTGTGTAAAGTATAATAAATTTTACTACTCAACAATTATGTAATATATATTTTAATTAAAATATAAAATAAAATAATGAATAACAAAATATAATAAAATATATGATGACAAAATACATGTTTTTTTTCGAAATTCTAAATGGACAATACAGATTCTTGGTAAATATTTTTCTCTTAGTGAAAATAAATGCTACATTGAAAACTTTGATTAAAAAAAAATAAACAGGTTGTGATATAATTGATAAAACTACTTAATCATTAATAACAAAGAGGAAGAAATAATCTTTGCCACCTAAATGGTTAAAACAAAAATCAATGTCAAGTAGTATGACTGTTTTATTTTCTCATCATCATCACAATCCTATTTCCCACTCTTGCATATGATCTATCATAATTTCATTCTCCCCTGTATTTTTCCTAATAAAAACTTCTACATATTTTTCCCAGATTTGATTTTGATTTTTGTGCTGGGAATAACTTGAAATAAAAAAGCCTTTAACTAATATTAAAAAAAATAAAGTTGTAAAAATTTCTGGATTCTTCTCTATTGGAATCTGGAGCTTCCCCGGGCAAAAATCATTACCCAGTAAAAACAATAAAAACAATAAACTCTTGCGAATTTAAAGCCGTTCCGGCTCCAACCTAGAAACATAGCAATCTAGAGACAACACAAGATATGTGTAAAGCAGAAAGGCTAAAGAAACAACAAGATTCCGCCAATGTACCCAAAAATTATATTTATTCTAATTCAGGTCAGGATTCAATTCGGTTGGCAGGTATGCGCCTTGGGCTATTGGTTTCTGACCTACGCCTTGGGTTCATGTTAAACCAAACAGAGACAGAAGGAATAAGGGCGGCATGAGTTTGAGTTCGAGTTGCCCTTTGAACAGATTTAAACGAAATATTTGATGAATTTATTCAAGAATAGATTCAACTAAGCAATGCTTGCTTGGGTTTGAGGTGAAAAAAAAGAGAGGATTAAAGTAACAATGAACAGGTAATAATTATAAACACAATTATATATATAGCACTCTCAAAGAGGCCTGAAAGTGAAGGATGAAAGTGTAAGGATATATTCAAGCCGATTTTGGTTTAAGTGGAAAGACAGATACATATGAAGTACATCTGGTTCCTACCCATGAAAAGGTATCTGGTAGTTGTGGTCCCGGGCCAACAACCAGGTTCGAAATCGTACGCTCTGTTTAGAATACGCTCACTGAAAACCCTAACGAACGATATTACTGCAACGAAACGATATATTGCAACACGCACACCCTTTGACCGTAAATAACAATAATAAAACCGAGTGTGGAGAAAAGGAAGGCCATCAAAATTAATTTCACCCTGTGCTTTCTTAACTAATCAAAACATCCATTGAATTGTTGCGTTAAACAGAAAACTGCGTCTAAAATAGAATGGGATCTTCCTGCGGGCATCTCTACGTCTAAATCAATATCCGGGGTTCTTCCGAGCTGTCCCTTTCGAATTGCACAATCAACGGAAACCGAAAGGGGCGAGTCTTAACGATCCGCCAAAAAAATACAACTCACTCCTATTCACGCACGAACATTCTGGAATAATCTAATTAACCCCACTAACACACATATATAATGCTCAAATTCATTCATAAAACTATTAAAGCCAATCAATAAATTCATTTCTAAAACTATGCACCCAAACAAAGCCCTGGGTGTTGTGAGAATATTCATTAAACGATCCCATGCAATTAAAGTCCAAGGTAGAATGTTAGAATACTAATGATAGAATACTGCCGGAGCAATTACTAAAGCATAAGAAGCATCAGGATCGCCCACCATCCTGAAGCTAAGGTAAGGATCGCCCACCATTTGGGTCATCGAACAAAGGAAAGGAATACCTATCTGTCTGTAAGGGTATAGATAGGCCAGATTTTTGTTTGTTTAAACCTCAAAAAACAAAGGAAATGAATACCTATCTGTAAGGTAAGGGTATAGATAGGCTAGATTTCTTTTCTTTTGTTTAAATAGGCCGCGCCATTTCGCCTAACAATATGGTTACGAGAATAGCAAAGAAAATAAATAGGCCGCGTCACTTCGTCTTTCTAAAATAAACAACTAAACATCTACATAACATGGCAATCAACAAAAAAAAATACTAACCTTGCTTCTTAGGCATCTTTCTTTTGCGGGGGTTGAAACTCTGGAAACTCCTCATTCTCAGCTCCAAAAGAAGCCAGCACTGGAATATTTTCTGTATATAAAATAATTCCAAATCATCAAATCAGAAACATATATAAAATAATTCCAAATCATCAAATTAGAAACAGAAACAGAAGAATGAATTTAAAAATAATTAAAAAAAAAATTAACATAATTACCATCTTACTCTCAACCGCCCCTGCATATTCTCCTCAGCCACAACTCTCTCAATTAACACAAATCCACATAGACATAACACAAGCATTTACACACACAACACATTACAAGCATACAACAACACCGCACATTGCAAACATACAACACATTTCTGGAGCGCGACAACTTTACATCACAGCACAGTGTCTGAGAGAGAAAGAAAGACCTAACAGAGTCCAGTCCATGGTTAACCTGTTCAATCATTCAACAGAAAAACAAAATTCGTCAGGTTATTCAAAATTCCCTGTGGAATGAATTAAAGGGACAAACCGATTAAACCAAGGGAACAGAAAAGTACCTCTGGTTTTCGGATTGTGTAAAAATTCCTCCTCCTGAGCACAACCTCGTCTCCATTGCCAATTACTATCACTCTTCACTCTTCATTCATCAACTGCCAGTCGCTACTATATAATCACTCAAGCATTCCTGAAAAGGCAGCCAGGATTTCGTTTTAAGCTTCTTCTTTTTACCTTTGTGTTCAAGTTCTTAAACCAATCTTTTAATCACCATGGCTTAAACCAATCTTTTAAACTGAGCTGAGTTGTCATGTGCTTTTCTGCTTTTAAAATCTATTTTTTTTATTGCTTTTAAATGAAGAGCATTCGTTCGAGCCGGCATTAAAAAAATAAATAATACCCATAAAAAAATTATTTAGAAAATTTGATGGATCGATAACTCAGTTAAAGGAATCAATAGAAGTCCACCTAAAGAAACCCGGTTAAAATAAAGTACACTCATTCAATTAAAAGAAAATACTTATTACTGGGCTTGTTTGACTTCGATTTCACTCCGTTAAAATAAAATACTGATTATATTTCACTCCGTTAAAAGAAAATACTGATTATAGGGCTGCTTTGATACCCTATTCTTACTTTGGTTTGACTAAGAAGAAATTAACGTAAAAAAAATCTAAATGAAAAGATTGGAGTTTGCTATGAGAGCAAATTTCAGGGGAAATGTACCTGTAATTGTACTTGAATCCCATACTCAGGCATCAAGAAGGACACTCAATTTTTTTTAGTGTTTTGACTAGTAAACAATAAACAATAAATAATTAACATTTATAATAATATATATATATTTATAGTATATATATATATATATATATATATGGGGTCAATCTTAAAAAATATTTACATTATAATTTTTTTTTTTTATATTATATTTATAAAATAAAATTAACATTTATAAAAATTTATATATATGGTTAATCTTAAAAAACATTCCCAATATAACTTATTTTTTTATATTATATAAACATAGTAACTTTATATTATATAAGTTTATTCAAACATTTTCGGTTGTCACTTTATATTATATAGGTTTTATATTATTTATTATTATTAATATAAAAATTATAGTAATAGAATTTTAAATAATTATTAATTTTCCTAAATTTTAAAATTGATTATAGTTTAATTAATAATTAATAATAAAATATTAAATATTAAAAAATTATAAATATTAATGTCTAATTAAATAAGGAAATTCTATTGAAATTGATGAATAATATGAACTAATTTTAATAACTGAAGGAGATTAAGTGAGTTAAGAAATTATGATTTGAACTTGAATGAGATTAAGTGAGTTAAGAAATTATGATTTGAACTTGAATTTTCATTTAGAATATATCATAAATTTAGATTTTGTATAATAGATTTGAATTTAAATTATAAATTAAAGTATCATTTGACAAATCAATGTTTCCTATATCTTTATTAAAGCATGGCACTATTTGCTGCAAATCAAATAAGGTGGATTTGCAAGGTCATCCTTGATTACAAGAAAGGCGTCCTGTGGTGGGTTCGATTTGCGGTAACATTGCAATGATTATTGTTTTCGAGCTTTTTTGCTTTTCAATTTCTTTTTTCTTATTCATGTATTTTCCGTTTTTAAGATCATTTTACTACTTTCTCTTTTGTGATTATTTATCACCATGATTTATCGTAAATTTGCCCATTCTTTTCAAATTTAGACCAAGTTTCATATGATTTCCACAGAGATTCATTTGACATTATGAATCTATTGAAGCTATAATTAAAATGTTAAAGTGAAATTATAACTCATTACCTTTTTTTTTCCCGACTCAAGGATAGTTTTAATATTAAAATGTTGAAGCGAAATTGTAACTTAAATATATTAGATTTTTTGGTGATAAATTTGAGAATTTTCATTTTTTTTTTTCAAATTTGGATTAATTTTCATATTATTTATTTGAAATATATGAACCAATAGAAGCTAAAATTAAAATGTTGAAGTGAAATTGTAATTCAAATTCATTAGCTTTTTTGGTGACTTATGAAGATTGGTATGAGATCTAAATCTAGCATCTTATTAATTTTCATTGGTATCTAAAATAATAATGAAGGTATTAAAGTAAGAAGACGTTAGTGTTTGCATGAGAACTAGAAATACCAATGATTGTTATTTCATGGATCACATGTGACTCAATTCACTATTTAAATCTATGTTTTATGAATTATACTCTTTGTGATTAGTACACTACATGGGCTTGTCTCACAACTCTCTTGATTCCTTGTCTCCAACCACATCTCTCTTTAATCTCAACTTTTAGTCTACATTTCTGCCTCCTCCTGAGCACAACCTCGTCTCCATTGCACTGGACAACCTCCTCCTGAGCACAACCTCCTCCAGATCTGGTATTACCACAGGACGACACTTGGCAGCATCGTGTTGCCCCGATCTGGGCCTACCACAGGGCGACACTTGGCAGCGTCTTGTTGCCCCGATATGGGCCTACCACAGGGCGACACTTGGCAGCGCCTCGTTGCCCCGATGTGGGCTTACCACAGGGTGACACTTGGTTGCATCTCTTTGCCCCATATGGGCCTACCACAGAGCGACACCTGGCCGAAGCTCGTTGGCCAAATATGGGCCTACCACAAAGCGACACTTGGCAGCAGAGCGTTGGCCAGATATGAGCCTACCACATAGAGACACTTGGCAGCATCTCGTTGGTCGAATATGGGCCTACCACAGCGAGACACTTGGTAGCATCTCGTTGGTCGAATATGGGCCTACCACAGCGACACTTGGCAGCATCTCGTTGGCTAGATCTCAACCTACCACAGGGCGACACTTCGTAGCATCTCGTTGGCCAGATCTCAACCTACCACAGGGCGAGACTTGGCAGCATGTCGTTGGCAGGATATGAGCCTACCACAGAGAGACACTTGGCAGCATCTCGTTGGCCAGATATGGGCCTACCACAGCGAGACACTTGGCAACATCTCGTTGGCCAGATCTCAACCTACCACAGGGCGACACTTGGCAGCATCTTGTTGGCCAAATCTGGTGTTACCATAGGGCGACACTTGGCAGCATCTCGTTGCCCCGATTTGGGCTTACCGCAGGGCGACACTTGGTAGCATCTCGTTGCCCCGATTTGGGCCTACTGTAGGGCGACACTTGGCAGCATCTCGTTGCCCTGATTTGGGCCTACCGTAGGGCGACACTTGGTAGCATCTCGTTGGATTTGGGCCTACTGTAGGGCGACACTTGGCAGCATCTCGTTGCCCTGATCTGGGCCTACCGTAGGGCGACACTTGGCAGCATCTCGTTGGCAGGTCTAAGCCAACAACAGCGCGACATTTGGCAGCATCTTGTTGGCCCATCTGGGCCTCCATTAGAGCTACACTTGGCAGCATCTCATTGGCCAGGTGTCAATTGTCTCGTTAGCCAGATGAGCAATATATCTGCACCACTTGGCAATCCCCTGTTTTTCAAAATCTAGGGCAATCTATCTGCGCCACTAAGTAGGCCCGGAATGGCCAGATCTGCACGCCTATGTATATGCACACTTGGCAGGGCGTCGTCGACCAAATCTTGGCCTTTCGATCGACAACCTACAGTGGATTTGGTGGATCTTCATAAAGACGTCAACACGTTGTGCACAGAGACGTGAAGGCGAGCAATGTGTTGTTGGATGTGGAGCTCAATCGTCGACGCGGAGACTTCAGCCTCGCTCTCCTATACGATCACAGGAAGAATCCTCAGATAGCCAAGGTCGTCATCGCTTCAAGGTGCCTTACTCCTCAGCTCAGCGCACCAGAAAAGGCAACCACGAACTCCGATGTGTATGGTGCTCTGCTTCTGAAAGGAGGCCCTTTGAGTCCGATCGGTGTTCAGAAGAGTTTGTTTTATTTTAGTAGAAATGGGTCTTGGGGTTTGAAGAGGACGGGATCATTTTGGAGGAAATGGATCGTCGTTAATATGCGGTCAAAGAGATGGAAACTGTGTTCAAGTTGGGGAAATGATTTATTTGGCAACTCGTAGTGTAACTAATAGACGCTACATCTTTTAAGAAAAGAGATTAGGAGCCAAATTTCAATCACATGTTCATTATAACATCTTCAAGCTGTTGCATCTACGATGTTTGAGTTGCACATCATGATAGGAAGGCTTTTGGAAAGTTTGCAGGGTGCAGGAGCTTCTTGGTTAAAATGAATTATGTTTTTTTGTTAGCTGGTTCATCCTATTCTATTAAAATTTCCTGAAATTTTACAACTAAAACAAAAATAAATTTGGAAACTCCTAGACATGAAAAGATACTCCATGAAATGGACAAGATACTCCATGAAACGGACACAAGATTTGAAGAAGAGGAAATTGTTGAATGCAGTTTACACGGGCTCCAACATGAAAATATTGAACTCAACTTTCCAAATCATTACGTAGTCTTGCAACAACAAGCTGAGGGTCTCTCTTAGTACTGGGTGGAGTCAGCAAGTCTCACTGAAATGAATTTATTTTAGTTTTTACCTAACATTTCCTGGAAGAATATGAAATTTGTAAAAGCCTATGTATCTCACTTATCAATCCTAAATTATAAATTCCTCTCATCCTTCAATTGGAATGCTTCTGAAAGTATGGTTCCCCTGGAAGAGATTATTGGAATAAATGTTTAATCCCATGAAAATTAGCATTATCTTAATGTGCAATGAGTATTATTCTTTCCAACTTGAAGTAAATTATTAGAATAAATGTTTAATCCCATGAAAATTAGTATATTATCTTGATGAGCAACGAGTATTAATCTATCCACTTGAAGTAAATTATTCTACTAACATGTTATCGCATTTCATGAGGAGATTAACTTCCCAAAATTGGATACTTGAGTTATTCTTATGAGCTATTAATATACATTTGTTTGTATGAATACATTCTCATCGTGCAATAATTTTTAAAAGTCTATTAATTTTTAAAAACATTATACACCTTTAAAACTATAAATGGCTAATTAAAAAAAATTAAACTATAGATGGCTAATTAAAATACTTTAAGCAATCTAAATTAAATTTGAATACATATGTAATATTTATAAAATAACTAAATTTATTTTCAAATGTCTAAAGTGTCAATTTCTTTTTTTGAATAAATTTGGGTTTTTTTACATTTTTAATAAATTTCAAATTGAGATAAATTTTATTTCGCTTAAAAGCTTTATTGTACAATAAAATGCTTCCAAACATTTTAAGCACAAGTGGTATGTTTTTGGTTCATTCCTTTTGTGTAAGTTACATTCACTTTATGACATTCTAGTTTGATGAGTAACTAAAAATTTCATCCATAAATGTGAGTAAGCATCTCTTGAATTTAAGACACATTGAAAGTTACACCTGCGATATTTGGTTGTGGGTTTTCGAGGACATGATAAGTGAGTCGATTAGTCTCACTACTTGATTTACCCATGACAAGTGACTCAATTGATTTGGCTGTCTAATTTAGCCCATGATATATCTAGACATGCACTCACAAATTGTATAGTTAACTTTGATGCAATAATTGGCTAAGGAGAACTTTCAATGAGCAATGTTTGTGTGATGTAAATGCCTTTATTGAGGATAACCAACAAATATATTCCAAACTCTCTCATTGTTCATACTATTTGGAAAACAATGCACTACGCATTACTGTGCCTCACAACTCCATCGCCCATTTAACTTCAAAAGCTCGTAATGGACCTCCTTTTAGGCCTCTATTTGTTTTTACCCCAATGCACCTTTCCACAAATTCTTGCAATTCTCATATCAACCAAGAATACAATTTAACTAACATGCCCCTACATATTAATAAATTGGTTCTTATACTCTCTCTCTCTCTCCATGGACTAAGCTTATAAACCTAGAAAAAGTTGGCGAGGCAAGAGCCCCTGGCCCTACACACTAATAAATTGTTTCCTATACTTTATCCACTGGCCAAGCTTACAAGGCAAGGAAAAATTTCCAAGACATGACCACATACACATTTTGATCACTTGGCCAAGCACATTACAAACAATATCCTACATTAGCACTTGTTATGGCCCCAAAGCATTAACAACCAAATTGACCTATCGTCCTCTTGCCATTTGTTTTTCTTACATCATTGTAATGAATACATATATCAAAGATTGTGCCAAAATCCACCCCTTTTTTTAATTTTGTTTTTGCTAGTGTAACTTACATTGTCAATCAATATTGTTAGTGATACATTGTTATCATAACCTTATTTACTTGGCCAAGCACATTACAAACAATATCCTACATTAGCACTTGTTATGGCCCCAAAGAATTAACAACCAAATTGACCTATCATCCTCTTGCCATTTGTTTTTCTTACATCATTTTAATGGAATACATATATCAAAGATTGTGCCAAAATCCACCTCTTTTTTTACTTTTGTTTTTGTTAGTGTAACTTACATTGTCAATCGATATTGTTAGTAATACACTGTCATCATAACCTACAATGAATACATATATCAAAGATTGTGCCAAAATCCACCTCTTTTTTTAATTTTGTTTTTGTTAGTGTAACTTACATTGTCAATCGATATCGTTAGTAATACATTCTCATCATAACCTTGTTTAAATAAAGTGAAAAAAAACCCCTTGTTTAAATATATAGAATTGACGAATATTGAAAACCACATATTAACTAGCTTTATATTGCGCCAATGCCATTATTGGCCCATTGGCATGACATGTTGATTTACATTAGCCTTACCCATTAGTGGGGTCCCATTGACTCAATCCAAATATCCTTATAGTGAGAAGCGCCAAGTCTACCAATTCTAAAAAAAAATATAACTTTCAACTTTTGGGAAAGCTGAAATTTAAGATGATTACCCGACACTTTCCCTATCCCAAGAGTACTTCCAACATGCCCTCCTAACTGCTTTAAAATTATTATCCAATTATAAAGATGATATTAATGAGATTACTTACCTTCCATGCATCGAATCACGAAATGCAAAATATAATAAATGATATATTTATATAATAACAAATTTTATAACATTAAAAGGAAAACTAATAACAATATGCAACTCGTTCCCAGATGTGGGTGGCTTCCAATCCTAAGGAAACCATGTTAATTTTAAGTATGTTCTATGCTTAGAGCAATTTATTTCAATTTTCATAGTTAGCTCAATATCTTTTCCAGAGTAGCAATCACATCATCAACATTAAAATAAACATAAATCACAGAAAACAAGCCAAGACAAGACACAAGATGTGGCACTAACCAGGGACAAACCCCAATGTGGGGAAACCCTTGATCAATTCTTCTTATATGTTCTTCAATAGTTCAGCACAGAGAGAATGAGAGAGATAGTACATTTACAACCGAAGTCAACAATTAGACTTCCTAGGTAAAAATAGATCATCTCTACATGAGATCAGTTGAAGACAGGTTGCTTCCACTAATTCTCCAAGCTGATTCCTTCACCTATCATTGTGTTGCACCTCGTCATCATGTTGCACCTCACTGTGCTACACCATGCTGCACCCATCATCACATTGTTGGACCTCATGACCATGTTGTACACATCATCACATTGTTGGACCTCATGACCATGTTGTACACATCATACCGTTGCACCTTATGTTGTCATTATTGTCCCATGTACCATATTGTTGTCCCACTGTTAGTGACATTGCCATTCCATGTTTACCATAATGCTGTCTCGTTTGCTTGCTCCATCAAGCTTCATTGTTGTCCCAAGTACCATTGCTGCTTTGCTGCACCATGTACTAGCTGTCCCATCTAGACATGTTGTACCTTGCTGCTCCAAGTACTAGATGTCCCATCTAGACATGTTGTACCTTGCTGCTCCATGCACTCGCTGTCCCAACTAGACATGTACCTTGCTACCCCATGTATTGTTTCATGTACTCGTTGTCCATGTATTGCATCATGTACAGTAATATTGTTGTCCCACTGTAACACCTACAGCACACATAGATTTCCATGTTGTCACCTACAGCACACATAGGTCCTTCTTACGTGGCTAGGTCTCCTTTTCTCGCTGTGTATAGGTCTCCTCAATTGCTATGAATATGGCATCTTTTTATTGCGGACTTAGGCCTCCTCTAACTGCGGATTTAGGCCTCCTCTAATTGCGGATTTAAAGAAGGCTCAAAGTTCTTTTTCATTTCATTATAATGACATTTATATATTTTAGTTTAAGAATTAAATAATTGAATCAGATTAAAATAATCAAAGAGTCCTCAAACTGTTGGGACAACCTATGTCAGTTTTCTCTTCTGATAAGCATTATGAGTTGTCTTTTACATGCTGTTATCACAAACTACCAATTCTAAGGAGAGGGTAGGGACTGCAGGATGTGGAAAGACGCCCAGTCCAATGGAGGATGTATCCACCTTTCTTAACTAAGCAACAAAAGCAAATGCAGGCTATTTCTACTCATATCAATTGACAATAGAGGAAAACGTAGAAGGAAAATCCCAACTATGAAACCTTGACATCTTTTGAAGTTTGTGAGTGATGTAGTATCCATTATAGATGGCTTTGAGATATTGCACATAAGGTTTACCAAGGAGGTTCAATTTGCTCTACATTGCATCTATTAAAGCTTTAAACCTTCCACGACCATTTTATTATGCCTAATAAAATTTGATACCTACTCAAATATTAATATATAATAGGTTTAGCAAGTATGTTTATCCATGAGTTGACTCATATAGTAGAATTTGAAGCCTATAACTATTTTCATGGTGGAAAAGTTTTACCTTGTTCATGCTTAAGGATTTAATATGGTACTACCAGTGTCTTTACCATATTCACTTGCGAGTGAGCAAATTTGGCATAATAAACACTTTAAATGATAGACATGTTTGGTAGAATTCAATAAATTAGTGGACACTTCATACAAATACACCCTGGAACTACTACAATTTTCTATTTGGTTGTCCCCATATGTGGGGAATTCCTTTTCCCCTCAGAGGAATTAGAGCACCTACATTTATTTTCAGATTAGATTAGGTGAACTGCAATTTATTGGGATCAAGGAAGGTAGAAAAACATGGTTTGTGTTTATAATCCCCTTAAGCTTCTTCTTGGCAAATGCCTAGGGTACAAAAAGGTCCTTTGAATAAATGTAACCAATTAATATGGCATGTCAATTAGGGGATTCAACTAGATTGCCTTCTCTCGTTGCCTATGATTTGAAGCCCTCGCAAATGTTCCATAACATAGAGAGAATCTTGATGAAGCATGTAGAGGATGCAGACAATAAGGATGTCATCTCTCATGGCATTATATCATGGATTTGATGGGAGATCTGGTCTTCTTTTAAATGTCTACCGGTAACATCTCTTGAATTGAATTCTTAATTAATTTGTAGCGTTGTAAAAATTGAAAACTTAAATTCCCATCTTAGGATAATACTCCCTATTGTTTAATGTTGACTCTTTCCATTTAATATTATATTATTTATTATCAATCTTCACATCCTAATGTATTGTATGTACGTATATGTATAGTATATGATACAACCCTTTACTCAATGGTGTCACTATCACTAGATTCCCATGAACAGACCATTGATGCCTTCAAATTTACTTCTAGTTTTTGCCTAAGTTTTCTTTAATCCTTTCACACTGGTTTTATTATGCCAATCTTTTACTCTTAATTTCCATTGTTAGTTTAGAGAGTTCCAAAAATTTCCTTTGTATTATATAGATATTTTGGAGATTATGGATGGGATACAATTAATTATTTGGCATTGTACCTGATAAAAAATATTTTCTGTGTGTCTTGTCCATATTTATGTTCTATTTCCATGACTATGTTTCAGTCACGAAGATCAATATATGAGTTGTTAGATTGAGTTTTAGGTCCAAGTTACAAATAGGGAAAACATTGGATTTCCCCTTAGCAGATTTATGTTTTTATGCTAATTTTTTCTATAGTTCAAGGTATATCTAACAAGTAACTCTTTGGCATTGTCATGGATATACTTATTTTTTCCCATGTGTGCAACATACTTTTTTGGTTTTCTACTAGGGGCTATGTTGTAGTTATGAAAATCAGTATATTAGTTTGTTGTTTCACCTTTCAATCACTAAAGCTAAGATAAATAATAATGGAATTCAAAAATGCACAATGAAGAATAATTATCAATAAGTGTGTCCTATAAATGCAGAAGAATAATTATAAACAAAACCTCAACATTTCAAATTATCCATAAATGCTATCCATAGTTGCAGAAAACAAGGCCTACCTTGGCGTCGATAAGCAACTTCTATGCAACTATATGTTATTAAAATATTGATTATTTTTAAGATCTTAACCCGACGGTTTATGTTGATTATGTAGTAGTATAGGTGTTGTGTAGGGTGGGAAAATATATTTATGTGCTGAAAGTTCATCTACTCCAACGACGTCTTCCTACTCAGATCAGATCATATAATAAGATGCCGAGATCGAATACCCCGCCAACAATGAAGTCGGTTAAACATTCCAACGATTTTTTCAGATCTTGCTTGCACAGCTGAGGAAAGATTCGATCTCGTGTGGGTTTGGACGAATTAAACGAGATGAGTTCCAAACATTGCCTATGTTTTACATACTGGGCCACCATACAGCTAGTGCAGTTTCGTTGAAATCTATCGAAAATGGCAATGAAGGATAGTATTCAAGTAATTGAATAATTCTTGTGCTTCATAGAAAATAAGCATTGTCTCCTCCTCTCGGGCTTCAGATTTCGATCCTAGGCTGGCTGGTTGAAATTCGTATCAAGAACTCTATGAATTTTACACTAATATGGAGACCTTCAAAATTTTACCAACGAGTTTATACTTGGTCTCGAAGTCTATCCTAAGGGAGACCTTCAAAATCTTATAAGTGATTTTTGTTACACCCAACACAAATTTGAAAGCCAATACAGAAATGAAACTAAATCGAATCTGAGAAACTAATTATCAAAGTCAACAAGGACGGAAGCCCGGTTTGAAGAGTCTAAACTAAGGCCTAGGTGGTTAAACTAAAACTAAATCGAGAAACTAATTATCAAAGTCAACAAGGACGGAAGCCCGGTTTGAAGAGACTAAACTAAGGCCTAGGTGGTTAAACTAATTAAAGAAAATGAAATAGAGATTTTAGAAAAATAACAAATTTACATTAACCACAAATAAAGACAAAGGAAATAAATTGAGTACCTGAAACCAATTTGGAGTAGTCAAAAAGAATAGCACAGCAATTTGGAGTAGTAAAAAAGAATAGCACAACAAGCGTTTGCGCAGCAGCAGTGACAAGAACGAACAACTCTACCCTTGGCGGGTCCTGTGCATCAAATTATAAATAAATTTACTTCGATATATACAAAGGTCAGAGCGTATATCTAAATGAATAACTGAATCAAGAAATTGCATTGATTTCAATCGATTGGATGTAGCAGAGGATCTTCTGGAACATGCCAAAACCATTGTGCTCATCAACAGACTAGAGATCGAGGCTTTTTGTTAACAAACGAATTTTAGACATTAAATTTTACCTCGTCTTCTTCCGTTAACATACAAATTTTAGAAATGTATAGATGCTTCCGCCTCTTTTTCCATTAACATAAAAATAGAAAAAGATATACCTTCCTTTAACATAAAAATAGAAAAAGATATACCTTCCATAAAAAAGAAAAAGAGATACCTGATTCTCTGTACTCATCCGTTTTTTTTGGCTTTTCCAGATCAACTAATATACTTCAGGGCACGTGTTTCACTCCCATTTTTTAACTCTCGGCTTTCACTCCGACTTTTTAGGCATTTCTGGCGAAGTCCTCCATCATAATTATTTCTATTTTACGGAGTTCCTCACTCCCACTTCTTCCTACGGAAAAGTTTTTTCAGCTCACTCATTTTTCTTAATAACGGTTAATTATTTCAAAAGGAACTTACTATTTGTGTTCATGTCGTTTTCTAAGTGAATAAATTAGGTAACCTGTTAATTTCTTACACATTTGAATTTCCATTATTTTTGGAGTTATTTGTTTTTTAATTATTATTATTAATATGGTTTGGTAAGATTTTTAAAACCCTATAAGTAAAAGTAAGAATTTAAAAATTAAAATACATTTCAAAAATAATAATTCATAAATTAAAATGGATTTTAAAAAAATGCATAAAAAGTTAAAACAAAAAATCAGAAAACATAAAAATGTATTAAAACTTTATATATTAAAAAAATGATTTTAATTTAAAATAAGAAACAAAAAGATGGTAATTTTGTTTATATTTCATACCCAATTGTCAACAAGTTGAGTGAAACAAGTTGAATGAGAAGGTTTACATAATTTTATGATAACATTTTATCTTCAATGGACATAATGATGGTATATTCATAATAATAGGGAATTGAAAGCATTGCATTTCAATTTTACATCTTAGCTATGGTAAAATTTAAAAATATGTATAAATATCTTATATTAATAAGATGATATTTTTTTTTTTTTACATTTCAATTATTTTTTTAACAAAATCAAAATTTTGATATGATTTTTTTTATCATAAAAATGATAAATGAAATATATACTTCACGTTTAATAGTGAATTATTATTTATAGTTTTATGAATTTAAATTTACTTATATTTAGTTTCTTTTATACACAAAAATCATAATAAAAAAAATATTTATAACATAAAATTAATTTTAGTGCTTTTATGTTACATAAAAAAGATTTTGCTACTGCTTTTATATTACATAAAATATTTTTTGTTACTTAATCATATAGGAAAATAATTAAAATTTAAGATGTAATATTTAAAGAAATATTAGTAACAATAAACAAATATTTTTATGATAATTATAAAGAAAGTATGAAACCTTATTAACTAGCATCAATGTAATTACAGGTGATGTGTCTTTCCATGAATAATGCTCAGTAAATTTGAATTAAGAGATAGTAGTATTAAGAGAAAGCAATATGTGATGGTTATCCCTAATCTTAGTTTAACAACTAAAATATCAAAAGTTTTCTAACTGTTTAAAAGAACTTTAAATAAAATATTTTAGTAATCCTTCTTTAATATGATTGTTTTAATAATAATCATTTTTATAGTGTATGTTTATCTTGCTTATAAATATGTGAAAATATTTAATTTATATTATAAATTTTTTTTGTTGTTTTCTTTTAAATGAGATCATATATTTTTAAGTAAGATTGAGATTTCTTGTATTTTAAAATTAATCCTTGAACATATAAATGAATTAAAACATTTATATTATATAGAATATCTATTATATTTCAAGCAAAATTGATTTAAAAAATGCTAAAAAAATACCAAAACATGTATTCATCCAATTACAATTTATTTTGAATGTGTGAATGTATAATATATTCCCATATACATAGTTATTTATTACCTCAATAGAAAATTGATTGTTGGTCACTGAAATTTATCACAATAAGCTTGACTATATTCCTTACATAACTTACCAAATAAATTTTATTTTTCTTTAATAAGTGCTTTACATTATGGATATATGTTGTGACTTAACATTGCATTGAAAAATAATAAAAATATTTACATTAAAAAAGAATCAAATTAATAACAATGATTAAAACAAATTGAATTCCTTTTTAGTTCTTTAGTACAACGAAAATGTGTAATTCTTTAATTGGCTGACATGAAATTGAGATGAAATTTAAATTAATATTCATATAAAATAATAAGTAAATAAACAAAATATTTTAATGTCCATAGTAGCTAACAAAATTTTATTTCTATTTGAGAGATATAAAACAATTAAAAAAAATATTGTTGCCTTTTTTCTTTTGAATATGGGGAAGATGTTTAATTCATTTATTTAGAATTATTTTAGTACCAAAATTGGATGAAATATTTGAGTATTCATAACAACTAATATATTTCAATATCAACTCTATACATATTCCGACAAAGATAGAGTGAAAGAAATATTATGATGTTGATAATATATAAAATATTTTAGTGTGAACCTTAAATAATGTATATGTATATGTATATGTATATAGTATATATAATGTATATATATAATATACATATGTCAAGAACTTCATATTAGCAAAATGTACAAAATTTACACAACCAGGTGGAACCATCAGGTTTGGAACCATATTCCCACCATGGGGAAATAAATGGGCCATTGCTTGAAAGTTAGGATCAGAGAAATATCTATTCATGGACAAATCCAAACTTAGTAGCATACATAACTAATTATCATAATACAGGAAAATCCTGTGAGCATTTTGTTGACCACTAAGCATACAATCCATTCAAAAAGACATTTCAAAAATTTTTCTTTCCTTTGGAGGTTGTTGAGCCAAGTGTGTTGTTGGGCCATAATTTTCCTAGTGCATCTTCTGGCTCGTCCTCAACGATAAGACAACCATAAGAACACAACAATTGCTAT
>APFE030067409.1:132611-144274 GCA_000404065.3 Pinus taeda | reverse complement strand
GTGTAGTTTGTCACCTATGCCACAATTCACTAGTCAAACAGTTTAAGCTTGACTAGTTCATATTTTCAATTTCATGTTGTAGAAATAGAGAATAAAGATCTGACCAAACAACTTAATCTTCACAGATAACTAGATAGGTAGAGTGAAAAAAGAGCTCAACAGTATAATCTAAGCCCTTGGATGTAATAAGGTTAGATTTAGATAGGTATCCATATGTAAAAGAAAATAAAGTTTGATAAGGGTTTGCCAATCTAAGTGAACCCTAATAAAGAAGTGAAAATGCTAGGGTAAAGTAGGTAGGGTAAGTAGATGATGTTTGCAGAATAAATATGTGGTGAATGATAAATTTAAATGTTTAAATCTTTTATTTTCATCACTAGGCAAAGGCATGTGTAACATGGAAAGGAACTTCAACATACAAAGTCAAAATAATTAACTTCCCTACCCATTCCCCTAAAGATCTTCACTAATTCCCTAAGTACTAAAGGTATTTACCAAAGAGGGGCTCAGAGCATTTCTCTAACTTTTGGAGGGATCGAACCCTCGGCCCAATAATCGGAAATGCCTAAAATATTTAAGTTCCTTTCATCAACATTTCCCCCCCATAAGATCACGCATTCCTCTGATAAAACTTTTCCTAAGTAAAATCCTATTTTACTTAGGGAAATTGAAACAAATCAACATGAAAACCCTTTTGTACACTTTAGCCTAAGTAATATGTTATACGACGAGACACTTTTGGAAAATAATGGACTTAGCGCTTTCCCATTCACGTTTGTCATATTAACCACTAATGTTTATTATATAATTCCCCTATAAAACAACATTACCCACGTCCGCATTATATTATTATACAGAACCCCAAATCATTATATATCCCGCCCCTCGGTTAAATATAACCATAAAAAAAAATAAATAAATAAATAAATAAAAAACAGGATTAATTAACTAATTCGTAGTTAATTAAGAACCCAACTAACTCGATAACCAATCGAATCACCCCCGATATGATTAATCTCTTTAATTTATATTGGGCCCACCCTCCGTATTTGTCAGTTACGACATCTTCCTGACGACTGTCCGATCAAATCCCGCAGATCCGACGGTCATTGCGTATAACGCACGGACCCCTGTGGTCGAATTTTAGTGTGTGATGGTGAGTGGTTTCATGAATAGTACTTATGCTACGTGTCAAGCAGCGTATGGAATCACACAGTCTCACTTGAACACCACTTACCCTCCACTAGCGGTGCGATGAAACCCGCTTACCGCCTCCCGCTAAAGAAAAAACATCAAGTCGCCTCCCCACTGACGCCACCTGTCCATGTCACGAACCCACCAAAAGATTTGAATTTGCATAAAAACAAAGTTCAAACATTTTTCTGTCCTTATTCTGAAAACTCATGCATGCAAACAAAACGTAGAAGTCAACCAGCTCGTACTCCAACCGTCAGCCACCCTGAAATTTGCAGTTCGACGTTGTTCTAGTCCACCATTTGCACCCAGTGAACTTGCACTCCATTGCCTGTCACTTAAAAACAGGTATTTACCACTTTCCTTCCAAAAAACCTGTAAATACTTGATTTCCTCCGTGATTACTTTGAAAAACCCAAAATTCATTACAATTCAGTTGCGGAATTTAGAATTGAAAACTCCTAAGACCCTCTATTTTCACCAACTCTACTTGAAAACCCCATTTTCCTATATGAATCCAGAAGAACCAAAAATGGAAACCCCCATGGCCCTCAATATACCTCCTATCACTACTCCTCATAGAGATTTGGATTATCTGCCCTTAGAAGATAAAGATTTTCAAATAAAAGACCTTGAAACTAATAAAAGCTCCTTGAAAGTATTTTGTCAATGTCGGGACAATTACATGAATGGCTCTGATACCATAGGACTTTGGGAATCAAATCTTCCAAGGTACATGCTCCCCTCTGTGCGCATTTTACCTGACATTATCCATCAATGTCAAGTCAATTATAATCCCACCCTCAGAGCAATAATGTCACCCAATCAAATTGTTCTCTTCACAATTAATGCAGATTCAATCAATGAAATTCTACAGTTTCATCCCATTCAAGACCTCACCCCCATTTCCCTTGGGAAATTACTAGATAAAGCATCTAAAATGTCCTGGTGTGAACTCAGACACCTTTTCCAGACTTTTATGGATAAGCAACATCAACCCAAAGATCCTCCTCCCTATGTGGCATCTTTCTTCACAGTGATAGGCAAAAATATAGTCAATATGATAGCTATAGTCATGGGTTTCAACACTAGTGAGTATGTGGATGAATTGACTCTAGTTTTAATATCCATTTTTACCCCTGGTTAGCCTCCTCCTATCAAATATAACTATGCTACTTTCATTGCTGAGAAAATCCATGACCAGTTCATAAGGCTAAAAAATGAAAAGGTATTCAAGTATTCTACAGTCATATATCACCTTTTCATTTACTATCAGTCTGAAAAGTTCCCATTCTCTGTAAATAAACTTGATACAAAGGGTAATCCCAGATCAACCATTTTTTGGACTTCCATCTTCCACTATTCACACACTTGTCCCTATTCATACAATGAATTATTGACTAGTTTATCCACCCTATGACCACCATGCTGACAGGAATTCCTCCTCCTAGAATTAGTGATGAAATCAAGAAAATCCTTCAACTGTCAAAGCAGTACAAAATAGGTGACTGGTACTTATACTAGAATCACATTGAGATTTGAATCTGAACTCCCTCCTTTTAAGTTGCCTAAGTATGTTCCTATGAGATTGTTTACCCTAGAATATTATAGGAAAATGTTAAACTCTGATCAAATTCATTTCACCAAGGAAAACAAGAAAGTCCAATTGAGGATTAAAGACCACTTAGGCCCATTTGTGTGCAACAATAGAGAAGCAGACAAAAGAGCAGAAGAAATCATAGAAACAAAAATGAGACTAAAGAAAACCTTTGCTTGGAACTATTATCCACAAGGTTTCATTTGTGGTAGGAGAATGAAAAATGAGATGTCACCCTATATCCATCACAGAATCCCTGAGATAGAACAGTATGCAAATATGGATGAATTGAAGGAAGGAATTCTAGTTGAAATGGATAGTGATCAAGTTGAGGTAGAGAATGTGATGAAAGACTTAGAAAAGAGACTTGACCTGGAATCTTGTGAACAGGTACCAATTGAATCTATCTAAAGGCCAACACCAGAGTCTAGTGCCTCTACAGCAGAGACTTCTCAAATTCACACACAGTAAACTAGTGCTCCCCTAGCAGAACCACCACAAGAACAAGACCAGGGAACAAGTACTTCAGCATCAGAACAACCAGCGATGTTAGAGCAGCCTGAAATCTCTAAAGAACAAGCTCCACCATAGCCCCATCCAGCTCAGGTTAATATGGGAAACCCCCCCCCATTGTGTAGACTCCTCTGAATGAGGAAAAGAACTTGAAAAGAGACAGGGAAGTAGCTACCCCTGCCAGTGGTCCTTCAGACCAGCCTGGTGCTAAGAGGCACAAGCCAAATCCATATTCAGAGGAAGAATTCTTTGAGGAAACAACAGGGAGTTCGAGGAAAGAAGGTGGAGACAGTCTACATACATTCCCAACAAGTGGGACACCTTCCACTTCACAAAGACAAGAGCTTGAAAGACAGTAGAGTGCCGAAGTTTCATCTTTTAGATCTTCATCTGAGAAGATAGTAGACATAAAAGGAAAATTCAAGGAAATAAAGACCAAGAATGAGTAGTTGAAGGCCCAAGCCTATGCTCAATACTTGAAGATGGCCCCTACAAATCAAACCAAATTGATATCAGCTTATGACATCAAAGAAGGAAAAATGCAGATGAGCTTTCTAAAGCCCATAGTACAACAGCCCAAGCCATTTGCAGACTACCTCAAGACTGATTTTGAGGTCTTATCTAGAGATATCCTCCCCATAGATCATATAGAACTGCATAAGCAAACAGGGGAGATAGTTTATTCTACACTGACAAGTAAGGCAATGATGGCACATAGGTTGCAAAATTCACAGAACAACACTATTTCCCAATTGCAACTAAAAAAGGCCACTTCGCAAGCAAGGGGCAACATAATCAAATCATTGCAAGAATTGATTATTGAATTGGGCCATAATCCAATGGATATCAAGGCTACAAAGAGTCTAATAAAGAAAAAGAATGAAGATATAGCTGCAATAAGAAAGCAATTGAAATTACCACCACTCATTCACCCTCAGACTGCTGAAGTGATTGAGAAGAAAAATGAAGAAGAGCTTATGGACTTGGTCCTTAAGCTAAATGAGCAACTAAAAGAGACGGAGCAAGAATTAGAGAAAACACTACAAAAAAGGCAAAGTGAGTCAACCACATAGCCTCAAAATGTAGTGCTAGTGGTTTCTACAACAATCCCTTCTACATTGGCAACTTCTTTAGCACCAAATGTCCCTTTGGCAACAACTGAAACTATAGAAGTAATAGGTACAGGTACATCACAGGGAGAAACCTCAAATCAGAGCACAGAAGATTTGATCAAGTCCATGGAAGAAATGAAGCTCCAAGTCACTGAACTGCAAAAGGTAAAAGAGAAATTCATTATTTTAGAGAAAAAATATGATGTATCAAAATTCAATTTTGCCGAAGAGATGAGAAAAAACAAAGGCGTGACTCAACAGATTAAAACACTGGAAAAATATCTTACATTTGAAAAGCCTTTGACTGATATCAAAAAGATATTATGGACCAATATCATTGATATATTTGGTCATCAATTTAGATCATTTTTGAGCAAATTGACTTAGTGAAAATTGCTCTTCAAGAGATTGAAAAATCCAAGGAAGAACTAGGAAGGAAGCCTGAAGAAAATATCAGATTAATAAACTTTCTAAACAGTAGAAACATGCATCAGTTGGAACATTTAAACATTGAGGATAGGATTTGCTACCATCCTCGAAATAAAGAAAGTATTGATCAAAAGGAGTCTAATGCAAGGCCTAGAACCCAAATGTCAAAATATGCAGGAAGAAATAGATGAGATTATGGAGAAATTTGGCATATTACAAAGTAAAGGACTTCCAAGTCCTTTGGTCATCAATGACAAGCTAATGTTTCAGAATGATTATATCAACAAATTACATCAACAAGCTAACACTCAGTCCAGTTCATCTGCAGTCGAGGCATTGCCCACAGGGAGAGTTCTCTATGATAGTTTGGAGAACCTTTTTTACATTGAGCATGAAGTGAAGCACTTATTTCCAGTACAACCAAATTTTGTAAAATATATCAAAGCACATGAAGTCTGGAGAAAACTAACAAGGACAAGAATATCAAGAGATGATTGGTGGAACAACATGACAGGCATCTTATGATTTAACATGGTAAAAAGTGAAGTAAATTGAAGTATTTACCATAGTCAAATTTGGTAAAAAATGATGAATGATGGTAAAATAGGTAAAGAGTATCATTGAAAAGCTAAAATCAATCATCCAGCACAGAATTACGAGCAAGATAGCAAGATGCATATTCGTAGCACCTGCCTCATCCTCCTTCAACAAAAACAGGGACAGCAAACAAGAAGTTCACATTCATTTTCTACTTTCGAGACCATCTGTCTCTATATTCATGTAAAAGATATTTAGTTTTCCTAGAATGTATCTCTTTTAGTTAAGAGATATTTTAATGTTAATTTTGTATAAGTACTTCCTTATTCGAAGTATTGTAGGTGGATTCTTTGACATTTATGTAGACAATTTACTTTTGGAATTGAAGTGTTGTTGAACAACTCTTGTATGGCTGGCTAGAACAAATTAATAAAGCAAAGGACTTTTACAGGATACCTGTGTCAGACGCGAAACAAATAAGTATTCTATATCTTGTATTTTTACAGTCTTTCTGGTTTAAAAAATATTCATATATGTTTCATATCTGAATGATAAATGAAAAATTATATTTCAGAAAGAGCTTTACTGCATTCTGTCTTTAAAATCGTTTATTTTCTTAATGTTTTCTTCCAAGCTATTATAGGTAGGGAATTCTTTATTTCTCCCTGCTTTCATAATTTATCATTGTGATCATTTTACAAAGAATACTTAATTTCTTTTTGTTAATGAGCACCCTCTTTCTTTCATCTTGGATTTTGTTGAAGGATTCTTGATTACCCTTCCTCCCTATTCAAGACCAATCCACCCATTTTAAGCTATCATTTGTCTTTTGTTTAGGTATCTTGCCCTGTGAAATTCTCCTTTGTTAAATCAACCTGATCTAGTTAAGCCATCTTCAGTTGACTCCATAGCCCGATGGCCTAAACTACCTTGTTCTATCCATCTTCTCCTAAATTCCACCACCAAACAAAATCAAAACCCCCCAAGCTTTCATAACTAGCCTAATATCCCATAAACAAAGCTAAATCATAAAGAGAGAGCCCTCTCTGAGTACAGATTGGCTAGATTCTGTACTTAAAATATTGGTTTGTGGTTACCTCGGACCCCTCTCCTTCTTCTAACAACTTCAAGGAAAATTTGAGTGATAGCATAATGGCGACCATACTAGGGAAGGACAATTCCTCAGTCAAAACAAGTCTTTACGAAAATTTAAACCTTAAATCTAAAAACATCTTAAGGAAATCATAGAAGTTGTTTTTGATATCCGTTAAGAAAACCAAAAACAAAACCCAAAAATCTGGCTTCAGAAATGACTCATTACACTAGAGCTAATCCTGATCCCAATCCACCACAAGTTTTTGAGAATGTTAGAAAATTATATATTACAGAGCAATGAAACACATAAAATATTGCAAAAATATAAACATAGAAAACGCATAAAACAAGAGAGACAGATATACGTGGTTCACCCAGTTTGAGCTATGTCCACCCCGAACGGCCAGTCCTTCCTTTCTATTATCCAACAAAATAAATAGACACAACCTACAGCAGATCTGCTGTAATATCCTCTGTTTTCTCTCACAGTCTCACCTCTCTACTTCTCGCTCGGAAAAAACACATCTATTACACAGCCTCAAATACAATGCCCTCATACAAAGAGAAGGGTTTCCTTCTAGGGCAAAAAGCCCTAAACTAAACATAAGTTCTACCGTCAAATCATCCGCCTAATGAACGGCCCAGATTGACTAGAAATTACTATACTTTACAAGGAAATTTTACATCGGTTTTTAGCTTTGGGGGTGCTACCCTCGAAACCCCCGTAGGGGGACCGCTGGCCCCCGAACCCTCCGACTGGGAGAATCCCCCCCCCCACCCCCCGAACCCCCGCAAAGTCCCCCACAACACCCCCGCGTGGAGGGGTGTACAAACTTCCTAGGGTATACATCCAGCTAAAACAAAGACCTCTGAACAATCATGCTCCACACTCAACAGAGAACCCCAATATGATCCACAGAATTCTTAGAAGAGAAGAAAGTTTTGTTAGTCCTCGACCCACATTCAGATCCTCATCTTGTCTTGTTAAGTGGATTTACCTCAAAGACCTACCCTTTGATGAATACTTTGGAACCTCTTTGTTTAGGACTTCATCCGACTCTGAATTAGCAGACATAGTCCAAGACCCAGAGTTCATTCAAGAACTAGAAATCCAAGCAACCAATTTTTCAATTGATAGACATTTGCAAAAGACACCACAATCTGATATTACCACTGAAGGAACCCCTAATACCTCTGTAATCACTTCTTTTTGTACAAGCTCATTATCATTCCCTCATATCTCTCAACCTCAAACCACTCCACATCTAACCATCACCTCTAGCTCTCCATCCACAACTCAAACATTCATTGTTATTCCAACCCCAACTTTTGTTTCACCATTACCAATAGCAATGGCCAAAAGATATGCTCCCTTGGTACTACCAGCAAACTTAGGTGCCATGTCCCAGGACTGTTAGAGTCGGTCTAGTTATCCCTCCATAAGAGATCAAAGCTCTTTTTTGCATTTCATGTTTTAGGTGTCCCACCAGTTTTCATCAGTTGCATTTCGTTAGGCATGCCATAACTCTGATGGAGTGGTCTATGTCATTCCTTCCCCTCGTGCATATCACTGCTGGTTCAGGATAAGTCATAAAGCTTCACAAGTCATTTTTAGTCATAATTTAAATTTTTAGGTCTAGGTCTAGGGTTTGAGTTAATTTAGTCTTGAAAAGTCTTAGAAGACAAGCAGGCCAGAGGGATGCCTTTGATAGATCATCACTTCAATAATTCTCACCATTGTATAGCTGAATAAGGACTTCTCTTCAAAACTCTGTTCTGAAGACAAGTCGCCACCTCATTTTTGTAAAAATTGTCAAAATTTTCAGTTCTTCAATTGTTCAAGTGCAGCCCTGGTCTCCTTTGCTGAAGCATATCAGAGCTATCCCTGCAAAAAATTATCAAAGAAAATCATCATTTCAACCTATTTTATGAAGGAAACCAAAAAGGTCAGAGCCTATTAATTTTTAAAAAGTGTCAACAACCAAACATAAGAAAAATGGGTTTTCATTGAGCAAAAATTAAAATGGATGCTATATCAAGTCATTTCTCCTCATTTGCAACCTATTCCACATTTTGAGAGCTAAGATCATCATTCAAGGGCGATTTTGCAAGTTTGTGGCAAGTTTGTGAGTATTTGGGTCAGCTCCAGGGCGTGCGGCGCATCAACATAGGCGCGCGGCGCATCAGGCACCCTTTTGCAGTGTAATTTAACAAAGGTGCGGCGCATAGGGTTTATGCTTGCAATTCGCCAAGATATTACTCAAATCACCTCTCCTCACGCCTAAATTCACAGGTAGGCATGCAATCATGACTTGATTTTGTTTTTTGATGGTCTATATGAATAAAGTTAGCATATATTTGTCATGAAAATCAAGTGTACAAAACCCTCCATGTTCATCAAATTGCTATAAGGTCAAGTGCAAAGTTTGTTTTAGGGTTTTCAAAAATCATTGCTGCCAAGGCTTCTTTTTCCCTTGTTTCCCATTGCCTATATTCCCCAACTATTTTGCCCAATTATTCCTCATCAAACTCTACATCTTCCTCTCTCAAAACCCTAAACTCTCCCTTCTCCTATAACCATATGATCCCTACCTTATTTCAAAACCCTAAAACATTTCTATGCCCCTTTCCCTTCCCTAATTTCCTCATTTTATTTCCATTTTTCCCATTTTTCTAATGCTTCCCTTTTCCTAACAATTCCCATCGTTTATGTCCCCTTGGTTACAACATTTTGATAAAGAGACAAAAAGTCAACAGTCAACTTTTGGCACACAGTTTTATATCAGCAAATATATATATTCCAGCCACCTTGTTGTTAAAGAACATGTTAGAAACCGAGTCAATATATGAGCAGGATTATGATAGTGAATCTACACCGAAGGTCACTGTGCCTAATGTGCCACAGAGGTATCACAAAGGTGGAAAGAGTGGACAACATGTTAGGGAGGAGCCTACCTCTTTGGCTCAATTGCAAGCTTTCCCGCTTGCAATGGATTGTTTTCGGCGCCAAACATGTTACCAATATTGTGAGATGATCTCACAAACTCAGCATCATCGGGAACTAGTCTGTCTATTTGTCCTTAACTTACAGGATGGTCATGTGAACCTTGCCGGAGTGGATTTCACTTTGTCACTCGACACTATTTCTCAGGCCACCGGGATACCAAATGTGGGGGAGGAATGGAGTAAACGCTAGATGCTGGACAGATATTATTATGAGCCATATGTCAAGCCCGCATATATTAGACACTTCAGCGTGGCCTTTCCTTTCAGATACCTGAAAGATGAGTTTGCACCATTGATGAAACTCATCATTCGGTATTTCAGCTGTGAGGGCAGATTTTCACGTCTCTATGCATACCATGTACGTTTGTTGATGCATTTCACACGGGTACGTATGATGAGCATTCCATTTTTCATGTGCCAAAACATAGAGAGGATGGTACCCTTAGCAGAGGAAGACCCCAGCACATCAGCACAGGAGCATATATCACTATGCATTGATCAAAATCATAGTGATGCATCAGTTAGCACAACAGGGTATTGCTTGGGAGGATTTCATCTCCCGTGATTTCTTTTTCGCGCTACAGCCTCCTCCAGAGATCGTTCATGATGAGGGAGGGCCTTCACAGTAGTTTGACATTCATGAGACCGAGCATGTTGATGCTCCAGCATATGTGACATATCAGAAAGGCCCAGGGCCTTATTTGCAGCTGCACGACGAGTACTATCTCCACCCAGGGTGGAAGGGGTCTCGTTGACATCATCAGCAGAGAGAGTACTATCTCCACATCATGTGGAAGGGGTCTCGCTTCCATCTACAGCACAGGTACAGAGTCAGGACAGGGGCAAGAGACCCATGGTTGATGAGGGTCCTTCAAGAGTTCAGGATACCGGTATCATTGATGTTGATGCTAGTTCGCCCAACTCAAAGCTTAAGGAGATTATCAGAGAGCAAAGGGTCGAGAATGAGTCGCTGCAAAAGAAATTGCAGATGGCTAAATGGGTGATCAACTATTTGGAGCAGCGCAACAAACAGCTGGAAGATGAGCATGAACTTTATGAGCTACGGAAGATTTGGGAAGACCGGGAATTGGCTCGTAAGAGACCCGGTTATTTGACACCTATTGATCAGGAATCAATGCTCATTCGGGTGAGCACTCACTTGGAAAAGTTGTTGGCGAAGGCAAACAAGGACAAGGACATGCTTCACCACATGAAGACTCACTATTGGGCTCACATGCATGTTTGCAAAGCGAGAATGAAGATCTTTAAAGGGCGTTTGAGCAAAGCACAAAAATAACGCAAAAGGCCTGATCCGCTTCGATTTTTGGCCGAGGCTTCACTAGTTGAGCATGATACATGATGGAGGGTATTCACTCCAATTTTGGGCAAATTTGGAGAGAATTTTGTCCTTTCAAAATTTTTGGCTTGCAAAACAGGTTTTTGGGTTCTGTGCGTCGCGCTCAGCACGCGACCCACAAGATGGGGAGGTCCAAATCACAGGTGGCTTACATTTTTGGATTTGGCATGATGAAATACACATGCTTAGCTATTTCCAAGGCATTGCATCAAGTTTTGGGTGATCAAAATCTCAAAAAACATCATGAAAATCACCTTTCTGCCACTTTTTGCACCAGCAGGAAGTACTTCTGGGAGAATCCACGTTTGGAGGGTCAAATGGAGACCACATTGGAAAATTCGACTTGGGTTAGAAAGTAGACATCTAGGCCTTTCCAACAAGCCAAGCTGAGCTCAATTTGGATGCCGATAAGGGCCCCAAAAGCAGCTGGAAGGGCACGCGGCGCACAGGGCTCAGGCGCGCGGTGCACAGGGTGTTTTGACTCAGTTTTCCTCCTCAGCTCAGCGAATCAAGCCAGTTTCACCTGTTTTGACTTATGATGGGATTTTTCACCCTCCTTGATGTAATTATTGGATATTTATGTTGTTATGACACTTATTTTCCTATTCTACATGATTCATTCATAAAATAGCAAAAATGTAATGAATGAATTGGTTTCCTAGCTTATAGAGGCAAGTTGTTTTGACTGCCTAGATTTTAGTGCTTAGTTTAGAATTGGTTGAAACAGTTCCTAGGATGATGAGCTCGACCCATAGAGGCAAGGGAATGTGTTAGCTTGCCTATATTATGTATTTTCTTAGTCATTTTCAGGGTTGGACTCTTG
>APFE030067409.1:105980-117476 GCA_000404065.3 Pinus taeda | reverse complement strand
GCCAAAGGTGATCATGGAGAAGCTGGGGTTAGACATTACCAGAAAATATCATGATTTGTATTCATTTGATTCCAGCCGTGTGAGATGTATCGGGCTCATCAAAGATTTGGTTGTTAGCTTAGACCAAATCCCAGCGAAAAATGTCTTGATGGATGTGGTTGTGGCAGACATTCCTCCATGTTTTGGTATGCTACGTTCGAGATCTTGGGGAGCTAAGTTGAAGGATACTCTACAGTTAGACTTCTCCTATGCCACAATTCCAGTCTTCGGTCAAATGAGAAAGCTATATCTCGAGAAAAAGATGAAATATATGATAACTAGTAAAGAGAAGCCGATCAATCATCCTGTAAATTATGTACATACAGATTTGGAGTCGTTTGTTTTATTTGCTAATAGTTTTAATGATATAGATAGTCAGTTAGTTCAAGCGGAAGATATACCAGAGATCACTGAAAATTTCAGAGTAGTACTACAAAAAGAAAGAGGAGAAAAGAAAGCTATCATGGAGCAAACAGCTGAAGAAAAGGGGCAACAAATAGAAAAATCAGAGGCAGTACAATTTCAGCACTTGGAGGAGGATGAAGATGGTCTTGGGACCATGGATTTCGATAGCGCGGTAGGTAGTGATGGTGCTGGTATTGGTGTGTGGATTCGAAGTCCTTTTTCTGCTCAAGACAAATTTCCAAGCAAGGTGAGAGTGTGTTCCTATAAACTAGCATTTGATTGTTCAAATAATGAGGCAGAATATGAGGCTCTCATTGCTGGCCTAAAGATTCTTAAGAAACTGAAAGCGAAGAAGATTATGGTCTATGGTGATTCTAAGTTGGTGATAAAGCAAGTTAAGGGTGAGTTTCAGGCCAAACATCCTCGCATGAGGGCATATCGAAATGTAGTCTTAGATATTTTGAAGTTGTTTTCTGATTATACCTTGACATGTGTGCCTCGCCTACAAAATGGTGTTGCTGATGGACTTGCTAAGGCAGCAAGCAATTTAAAAATTCCAATGAATTCTAGCAACAAATTTGAGATTCATGTGAAGCATCGTCCCACCGTTCCAGACAATCAGTGATGTTGGCAAGTTTTTCAAGATGATAAAGAGATCAATGAGTTTCTGCAAAATAAGGGTAAGTTCAAGGATTCCTCAATAGATACTGAAAATGATGATGGTATTGACAATATACAAGTAAATCAAATGGACGTGCTGCAACTTAAGGACAACATTATTCGTAAGGGATTGATTCCTTTAGAGGAGCTATTTGACCAAGATGTTGTGGCCCACAAACTGACATTGAGACCGACTGAAAAGGGTATTGAAGAGGTAAACATTGGGAGAGTTGAGAATCCCAAGATGGTTAAGCTATCAAGGTCATTGTCACCAAAGGTAAAAGCTGAATATATGAAATTGTTGTCTTTATTTTTTGATGTTTTTGCATGGGATTACTCGGATCTTAAAACATATGACACAAATATCATTCAGCATACTATTCCTATTAAGCCAAATCAGAAGCATTTTCGTCAAAAGTTGAGGAGAATCAATCCGAAGCTGCTACCATCAATTGAGAAAGAGGTAAATAGATTGTATAAGTCAGGAATCATTGTGCCTATCTGATTTTCAGATTGGATATCAAACTTGGTGCCCATAAGGAAGAAAACAGGTGAGATCCGTTTATGCATTGACTTTAGAAATTTGAATAAGGTGTCCTTAAAAGACAATTATCCGCTGCCCAAAATGGATCATATATTGCAGCGAGTAGTTGGAGCATCAAGGATGTCACTACTCGATGGTTATTCAGGATACAATTAGATTTTAGTGCATGAGGATGACCATGACAAGACAACGTTCACCACTCCATGGGGAACATTTCATTATGCAAAGATGCCTTTTGGTTTGAAAAATGCAGGAGCCACCTTTCAGCGTGCGATGGACGTAGCATTCGCCAATGAGAAAGATGTATTTTTAGTTGTTTATCTTGATGACTTGACCGTATTTTCAAATTCAGATGAGGAACATTTGTATCATTTGAAAATTGTTTTCCAAAGGTGCAGAAAATATGGCATATCATTGAATCCGAAAAAGAGTCTTTTTGCTATGGATGAGGGAAAACTTCTTGGTCACATCATATCTAAAGACGGAATCCGTATTGATCCAGCACGTGTTGAAGCCATTCAGCAAATTGAACAGCCCCGGAACAGGAAAGAAATTCAGTCCTTCAATGGTAAACTGAATTTTCTGCGTCGCTTCATTCCAAATCTAGCGGAGCATCTTAGAGAGATCACAAGCATGCTCAAAAAGGACAGTCAGGTAAAGTGGACCTAAGAGGTGGTCAAATCATTTAATTTAGTGAAGTTAGCTCTTTCTTCAGGTCCTATTTTGATCAGCCCTGACTACACTCAGGATTTTCTTTTGTTCTCATTTGCCTCTGAGCACACTTTGGCAGCCGTACTAATGCAGAAGAGAGAAGGTGTTGAAAATCCCATTGCTTTTTTTCAGTCAGATTATTAGAGATGGAGCATTGAAATATAACATCATTGAGAAGCAAGCACTTGCGCTTGTTGAGGCCTTAAAAGATTTCCGTGTGTATATATTGCATTCACATATTCTAGCTTATGTTCCTAACACAGCAGTTAAAGATATTTTAGTACAGGCAGATCCAGAAGGTAGAAGGGGTAAGTGGATTGCTGCGTTGTTAGAGTATGATGTAGAGATTAAACCCACCAAGCTGATCAAAGGTCAAGGACTCGCCAAGCTAATGGCTGAAACAAATCTGCAAGTTTTAGACATAAATTTGATTGCTGCCATGTCTGATGAAGATGAGGAGAACCCATTAGTTCAGGTATCTGAAATGTTTCTTTCTTCTCCTTGGTACGCTGACATTTTATATGTACTTCAACATTTGTCTTCACCTCCTGGAATGCCGAGAAATAGAAGTAGAACATTGAAATTGAAGGCTGCAAAATTTTGCATACTAGATTCAGCATTGTTTTGGAAAGACCCTGGTGGAATGTTATTAAATTCTTTGGTCGAGGAGGAAGCCAAAAGAGTCGTGGAAGATTTTCATAGAGGGGACTGCGGGGGTCATCATTTTTGGAAGACTACAGTAAACAATATTCTGAGGGCAGGATATTATTGGCCTTCATTATTTTCAGATGTATATAAGGCCATCAAAAATTGTCACGAATGCCAAATTTTTCAAGGAAAGCAGAAGCTCCAGCCTTTTCCTCTCAAACCAATTGAAGTCAGCGCACCTTTTCAGCAATAGGGATTGGATTTCATTGGTGAAATTCATTCGGCATCATCAGGACAACATTGATGGATATTGACGGCCACAAACTACTTCACAAAATGGAATGAAGAAATTCCTACTCGACAAGCTACGGATGCGGTAATTATTTCTTTTCTTGAGACCAATATTTTGTCACGTTTTGGGTGTCCAAGTAAGTTAATTACAGATAATGCAGTAGTGTTTAAGTCCAAAAGGATGATTGAGTTTTGCTATAAGTACAATATTAGCTTGGGACATTCAACCACATACCACCCTCAAGGAAATGGATTGGCGGAGTCATCTAATAAGTCTTTGGTCAATATCATTAAGAAATTGTTGGAAATCAGCAAAAAGGGTTGGCACAAGAAGTTGATAAATGCATTATGGGTTCATAGGGTGAGTCAGAAAAAGTCTATTGGCATGTCTCCTTTCGAGTTGGTGTACGGAACAGACATGGTTTTTCCCACTTCGCTTGCCGTCCCGGTAGTCAAATTGCTTCAAGAAGCGGGTAGTGAGGAAGATCCTATGCAGAGAAGCATAAATCAGATGATTCATTTGCAGCAGACACGAGAGGAGGTATTTCAAAACACTTGCAAGATGCAGGAGCGCATCAAAAAGATTTATGACCGGAAAGCAAAGGCGGATACATTTCACCTAGATGAGGTTGTTCTGAGGTGGGATGCTCATCATGAAGACAAGGGAAAGCATGGAAAATTTGAAAATTTATGGACGGGTCCTTACAATATTGTAGCATATCGCGGCCAAAATGCTTTCCTTCTCAAAGAGATGAACGGAGATGAATATCCTGGAGGGCCGATCAATGGTCGGCTGTTAAAGAGATACTACTTCTAAATATTTTCTGCTCATTTCATTATCATTGTAAATATCATTTTACTTTTGTCCTATTGCACATCTACACTAATTTATCATCTTCAGTTTGGGGCCTGAGGTGAAGGCTATAATTCTGAAAATGAAAGTTAGTTAGTCTAAGTTTGTCAAGTCAGTTGTCAAAATCTTTAAATTCGAGTTTAGTCTTGTCAATGCAATTTTTGTTTTTCCGTCAAATTCTCAAGATTTTGTGTCGGAATCATGACTCCATCACCCAATGGATGAAGGCACTGTCTAGCTCTTACAGAGATCTACGGTTCTTCGCATCTCCAAGGAGCTACCATCCCCATTGGAGCCAATGTTAGAGTCGGTCTAGTTATCCCTCCATGAGAGATCAAAGCTCTTTTTTGCATTTCATGTTTTAGGTGTCCCATCAGTTTTCATCAGTTGCATTTCATTAGGCATGCCATAAGTCTGATGGAGTGGTCTGTGTCATTCATTCCCCTCGTGCATATCACTGCTAGTTTAGGATGAGTCATCAAGCTTCACAAGTCATTTTTTTTAATTTTTAGGTCTAGGTCTAGGGTTTGAGTTAATTTAGTCCTGAAAAGTCTTAGAAGACCAACAGGCTAGAGGGATGCCTTTGATAAATCATCACTTCAATAATTGTCACCATTGTACAGCTGAATAAGGACTTCTCTTCAAAACTCTATTTTGAAGGCAACTCGCCACCTCATTTTTTGTAAAAATTGTAAAAATTTTCAGTTCTTCAATTGTTCAAGTGCAACCCTGGTCTCCTTTGCTGAAGCATATCAGAGCTATACCTACAAAAAATTACCAGAGAAACTCATCATTTCAACCTATTTTATGAAGGAAACCAAAAAGGTCAGAGCCTATTAATTTCGAAAAAGTGTCAACAACCAAACATAAGAAAAATGGGTTTTCATTGAGCAAAAATCAAAATGGATGCTATATCAAGTGATCTCTCATCATTTCCAACCCATTACACATTTTGAGAGCTAAGAGTATCATTGAAGGGTGATTTTGCAAGTTTGAGGCAAGTTCGTGAGTAGTTGGTCAGTTCCAGAGGTGCGCGGCGCATCAGCATAGGCGCGCGGCGCATCAGGCCACTTTCTCCAGTGTAAATTAACACAGGCGCGGCACACTCAGAGTGCGCGGCGCGTTGGGTAAAGCATGCGGTGCATAGGGTTTCTGCCTACAAATTCGCCAAGAAGCCGCTCAAATCACCTCTCCTCACACCTAAATTCTCAGGTAGGCCTGCAATCATCACTTGGTTTTGTTTTTGGATGGTGTATATGTGGTATATATGAAGAAATTAGCCTCTCTTTGTCATGAAAATCAAGTGAAAAGAAACCCTCCATGTGCATCAAATTGTTGTAATGATTCAAGTCCAAAGTTTGTTGTAGGGTTTTAAAAAATTATTGTTGCCAAGGCTTCATTTTCCCTTGTTTCACATTTCCTATTTTCCCCAAATATTTTCCCAAATAAATCCACACAACACTACACCTTCCTCTCTCAAACTCCCAATCATTCTCCTATAACCATATGATCCCTACCTTGTTTCAAAATGCTAAAACATTTCTATCCCCCTTGTCCCTTCCCTAATCTCCTAATTTTATTTCCATTGTTCCCATTTCCCTTGCTTCCCTTTTCCTAACAATTCCCATCATTTATGTCCCCTTGGTTACAGCATTTTGATAAAGAGACAAAAAGTCAACAGTCAACCTTTGGCACATAGTTTCATATCAGCAAATATATATATTCCGGCCACCTTGTTTTTAGAGAACATGTCAGACACCGAGTCCGAATATGAGCAGGATTATGATAGTGACTCGACACCGAGGGTCAATGTGCCTAATGTGCCACATAGGTATCACAGGGGTGGCAAGAGTGGACAGCATGTTAGGGAGGAGCCTACTTCTTTGGCTCAATTGCAAGCTTGCCCACTTGCCATGGATTGTTTTCGGCGCCAAGCATGTTACCAATATTGTGAGATGATCTCAAAAACTCAGCATCATCGGGAACTGGTCCGTCTATTTGTCCTTAACTTACAGGATGTTCGTGTGAACCTTGCCGGAGTGGATTTCACTTTGTCACCCGACACTATTTCTCAGGCCACCGGAATACCAAATGTGGGGGAGGAATGGAGTAAACACCAGATGCTGGATAGATATTATTATGAGCCATATGTCAAGCATGCATATATCAGACACTTGAGCGCAGCCTTTCTTTTCAGATACCTGAAAGATGAGTTTGCACCATTGATGAAACTCATCATTCGGTATTTCAGCTGTGAGGGAAGATTTTAACGTCTCTATGCGTACCATGTACGTTTGTTGATGCATTTCACACGGGTACGTATGATGAGCATTCCGTTTTTCATGTGCGGAAACATAGAGAGGATGGTACCCTTAGTACAAACGAAGACCCCAGCACATCAGCACAGGAGCATATATCACTATGCATTGATCAAAATCATAGTGATGCATCAGTTGGCACAACAGGGTATTTCTTGGGAGAATTTCATCTCCCGTGATTTCGTTTCCGCACTATAGCCTCCTCCAAAGATCGTCCATGATGAGGGAGGGCCTTCATAGCAGTTTGATAGTCATGAGACCGAGCTTGTTGATGCTCTAGCTTATGTGACATATCAGAAAGGCCCAAGGGCCTTATTTGCAGTTGCACAACGAGTACTATCTCCACCTGGGGTGGAAGGGGTCTCATTGACATCATCAGCAGAGCGAGTATTATCTCCACATCATGTCGAAGGGGTCTCGCTTCCATCTACAACACAGGTACAGAGTCAGGACATGGGTAAGAGACCCATGGTTGATGAGGGTCCTTCAGGAGTTCAGGATACCGGTACCATTGATGTTGATGCTAGTTCGCCCAACTCAGAGCTTAAGGAGATTATCCGAGAGAAAAGGGCCGAGAATGAGTCACTGCAAAAGATATTGCAGATGGCTAAATGGGTGATCAACTACTTAGAGCAGCGCAACAAGTAGTTGGAGGATGAGCATGAACTTTATGACCTGCGCAAGGTTCGTGAAGACTGGGAATTGGCTCGTAGGAGACCCGATGATTTGACACCTATTGATCGAGAATCGATGCTCATCCGGGTGAACACTCACTTGGAAAAGTTGTTGGCAAAGGAAAATAGGGACAATGACATGCTTCTCCACATGAAGACTCACTATTGGGCTCGCATGCATGTTTGCAAAGCGAGAATGAAGGTCCTCAAAAGGCGTTTGAGCAAAGCACAAAAACAACGCAAAAGGCCGGATCCGATTTTATTTTTGGCCGAGGCTTCTCTAGTTGAGCATGATACATGATGGAGGGTCTTCACTCCAATTTTGGGCAAATTTGGAGAAAATTTTGTCATTTCAAAATTTTTGGCTTACGAAATGGATTTTTGGGTTCTATGCGTCGCACTCAGCACGGGACCCACAAAATGGAGAGGTCCAAATCACAGGTGGCTTACATTTTTGGATTTTTCATAATGAAATAGAAATGTTCAGAAATTTCCAAGGCATTTCATCAAGTTTTGGGTGATCAAAAGCTCCAAAAAACATCATGAAAATCACCTTTCTGCCACTTTTTGCATCAGCATGTAGTACTTCTGGGAGAATTCACTTTGGGAGGGTCAAATGGAGACCAAATTGAGAAATTCCACTTGGGTTAGAAAGTAGATATCCCAACCTTTCCAACACACTCACTTGAGCTCAATTTGGATGTCAGGAAGTGCCCCAACAGTAGCTGCAAAGGCATGCGGCGCACAGGGTGTTTTGGCTCAGTTTTCTTCCTCACCTCAGCGAATCAAGCCAGTTTCACCTGTTTTGACTTGTGATGGGATTTTTCACCCTCCTTGATGTAATTATTGGATTTTTATGTTGTTATGACATTTATTTACCTATTCTAGATGATTCATTCATAAAATAGCAAAAATGTAATGAATGAATTGGTTTCTTAGCTTATAGAGGCAAGTTGTTTTGACTGCCTAGATTGTAGTGCTTAGTTTAGAATTGGTTGAAACAGCTCCTAGAATTATGAGCTCGACCCCTAGAGGCAAGGGAATGTGTTAGCTTGCCTATATTATGTATTTTCTTAGTCATTTTTAAGGTTGGACTCTTGGGATAGCTTGAGACTATATTGTACATATCTTATCAGCATTTTTGGCAAAGAAAAGACCAGGGTTTTGCAGCACTATTTGGGATCCATGTGGCTTTATGTCTTGATGGTGTGCTTCTCTCAGTACTTGTAAGTTGTGTATGTGCATCATTATCTCTATTGAATCTTCTCTTATTAAGAAAATGAAGTATTAAGGTAGAATCCATGAAATTGATATGCTCTGCCTTTAAATTTGTTTAATATTCTATGTTTTCTTCAGTTTAAGGAGAATCCTTGAGACCCCTTGCTCTCCTTAGCCTCTCACCAGTCTGATCTATCCATCGCATCCGCTTTAAGGCATCAAAATAGTTGCCTATCTTTCCCCAAGTGGACCTCTGCAAAAACTGTGCCTCATCCCCGCACCCAAAATTGCCTTTCCCTTGATTTCAACAAAATCATAAAAAATCAATTCTAAACTTTTTGTACTTAATACCTAGCCTAAAATCAGTCATCAATTCGGTCATCTCAAGCCTTTTAGATTATCTTTTGCCGAGTGTGACCCGAAGAGAACCCTCTCCTGTCCTCGTAGGGCTAGCTACGAGGCTGAGCGTGGTTTGATGTGGCCTTGAGTCTTGCCTTATTTCAACCTAAGGCAGATTTGAGCGCTAACATAGTGGTGACCATACTGGGGAAGAACTGGTTTGCTTGTTAGTGTTATTTGATTTATAGCTACAGACGGAGTCTGAAGTCATGCCAGGTAGCCTTCGAACTACACATTGCTCTGCGAGTGCATAGTAGATAAACGCTGCTTCAGTCAATCTCCAGTGTAGCTTGTAATTGTAACACTTAACTTATAAATTGCCTCAGTACGTGTATCAAGTTAAGATCTGATGGTTGATGGTGAACAACGATCAGACATAAGAAGGCTGAGATCATTCACCTAGCGACTCCATTCACTGAAAATCCAAAAATCAATGCTTCATGGTGACTTCACTGCAGGAAGATCAGTAGCTTTAAGCTTTTCAAGATGGAACAGATTGCAATATGATACACTCCCATGAGACGGGATCACATTCCAGTTTTCCGAATAAGATGCCCAAGGTAGATTGGTCAAGGAATCTGCCTACGTTTAACAATGATGGTAAGAAAGATGCTGCTTTACATCTGATTAGATTTCACATGCATATTCACAAGTTGAAGGTGGCTTTTCCTGAAGATTGCTTGATGAAGATATTCCTGGCCACTCTCGAAGGTGAAGCCCAATCTTGGTATGAAAATTTTCCACTGACTGTATTTACTGCTTAAAGGATTTCCATGCCATGTTCATTGAAAGATATCAAGAATCTTATCCATCATTAAATTTAGTTCATGACTGTTGCAAACATGCTTCTACTTTTATTGAAAGCCTTGAGAAATATTATGAAGATGATAATTTCATGAATAATGAGATCATGGAAGCCCTATATGAAAATCCATTTCAGCAGCATAGAAACAATCATGAAAATTTGCAGCAGGATCAAGATTTTAGTGTGGTAGAAGATGAAGGAATTTTGCATCTTGACAGTGAACAGGAATTATATGAAATGGATCAGCAGTATGAGGAAAGTTTGTATACTCCTTCACTTGAAATCAATGAAGACACTCACTGTTTGAGCAAAAGAAAACAAAAGGTATTGTCTCCTCTGTCTGAAGATGAGATAGATCAGCTATTGAAAGGTCATTTTCCAGCTCAAGTTAACGCAGATCTGCAGTGTGCACATGGTCAAGAAGGTGATGGTGGAACTTCTTCCTTTTCTAAAATGGATGACAGTCCTGTAAGCAGCTTTATAGATCAACAGGTTGAAGATGTCTATATGGCTGAAAATGATGAAAGAGAAGAGATTGTTTCAGATCTGCCTACAGAAGAAGACAGCATGCAAGTAAGTCCAATTTCAATTTCAAAATGTGATCCAGTCCAGTCAGCCATATTAGATCGTGATGACCAAGCATATCTTGTGCTGAAGCCCATCAAAGAGAATTCTGCAGTTGAAATCATCTGGAATGCAGATGACAGAGGTATGGATTCACATGTTCTCAATCATACTGCCAGTCCGTCATCAGAACAAAGTCTTCATAAAGAGGTAATCCAGTCAATTGATGCAAAGCAAGATGACATCTTCGGTCAAGTAAGTGAAAAGGTTCCTTGGGATGAATCTTTAGTAGATGGTAGAAATGTCATTTGTGCGCTTCAAGAATCATATGAAGTTTCTATTCTTATGATTAATGAATGTAACAAGGAACATGAAAACCTGGTCATCATATCATATACAAATGACCTACAGCACATTCACACCACAGAAGATTAAAACATTCAGGATTTCCATTCAGATTCCTCTTCATATGTTTCATGTGCTGAAATGTTTTTCCAAGAAGAGATCTGCTCATCCATTTGTTCAGAGTTTTTTGAAGCCCATGAGCATACTTTTACCGAAGCACATGATGAAGGAAGATCAGAATTTGAAGCAAAGGACACCTTCTTCTTTCAGCAGGAGGTAAATCTTCATGTTTTTCAAGATCCTCTGGCAAGTTTGTTGCAGCCAGCACTGATGGTGTTTATTGTAGTGTTCAGTGATGAAGGAGACCATGGTCAACTATGTTTTTGGATGCCCAATGATAGGTTTGTACTGTTGACCAGAAGATCTGATAGGAAGAATCAGTCAAGAAGCCATATTCTTGATTGGTTGCATTGGCATTTTGATATAGTTTGAGGATATATTGTCTTGTAAAGAAACACAGGTGGCCAGGTGCTGCCACCAAGCTTTGAGTTTTAAGTTTCAGGTCTTAGTATTTTTTTTAGTCCAGTTTGTCGGTTGTGTTTAAGTATCGAGTCAGCTATTATTTAAGTGAGATTCAATTTGTGTCGTCAAGTCATTAGTTTTCAGTCATGCATTTCAGTTTGATTTTTTGACTCCATTACCCAATGGATGAAGGCATTGTCTGCTCTCCCAGAGATCTGCCGTTCTTGGCACCTCGAAGGAGCTACCATCCCCATTGGAGCCAATGTTAGTTTTAGTCTTTCCAGCCTTCCTTTAGTGATCAAACATGCTCTTGCAAAATGATTTTAAGGTGTCAAGGTCAAATTTTGTCATTTGAATAAGTCTTCAAGCAAAATTTGGTCACTAGGCATTAGGTCTAGGGTTTGCTTTCACTCCTTTCAAAATTGCCCAAATGTCATTCTATGTCACTATTCAGCTGAGTCTATCATCATTCATAGGGTTTTCATCATCATGTCAGGTTC